>VDFB02072415.1:83434-131687 GCA_007258455.2 Sequoia sempervirens
ATCGACATAGCATTCTTCGACAGAGTCTCATAGCTCCAGATAGTGATGCAGTTAACAATCTCGTTGAGGGATTGGTTGCTTGAGATCACACATAGTAAACTTCAGTTCCCACCTCTCAGGATAGACATTACACACACGAGTTGAACTTGGCGTTACCCTTTTAAGTTAACTCGATGATGTCATCACATGCATATCTATTCTGAGATTTGCTTTACACACTTGGAGTTTTATTTTAGGGTTTTACATTAACTGATGGTAGCCTTTCAATTAACTTGCTTTCAATAAGGACGTGCATGCTCGCACAATTGTCCATTTTTAGATTAGATGTTTCGGTTAACTGATGGTAGTTTTCCAGTTAACTATATAGTTTACTTCATTAGGGTTTGGCAGCGAATCTTGCATGCATTGCAAGACTGTAGATGACTCAAGGTGATTTTAGGGTTCCCTACACCTTCATGTATATAAATAAGAGTTTTTGCTCATTTGTAAATAACTTTTGCTGGAAAGAGAAATATATGCTGCACCTACCTTGCCCTCAATATTGCTCTTTTGGTATTTGTTCATGTGTCTTTGCTATTACGATTAATTGTTATGCCACATAGGGTTTCAAGAGATTGTAATGGTGGATTCTTTCCATAGTTTAGATAAATCTGTTTTGAACATCTTTACCATTATGATCAATTGTTATGCCACATAGGGTTTCAAGAGATTGTGATGATAAATCTGTTTTGTGTATCTTTACCATTGTGATCAATCGTTATGCCACATAGGGTTTCGAGAAATTACGGTGATAAATCTGTTTTGTGAATCTTTATCATTATAATCAAGGGTTATGCCACATAGGGTTTCGTGAGATTGTGATGATAAATCTGTTTTGTGAAGTCTTTACTATTTTGATCAAGTGTTATGCCACATAGGGTTTCATAAGATTGTCATGGTAAATTCTTAAATCTGTTTTGTGCCCAATAAACTTATTCAGGTTGAGATAATAGTCGCGCCACCTTGCCTTCAAGTAGAGAATCTGAATTCGTTTATCGTCAGATAGTCAAACCTTGCTCCGTTTCCTCATGCTCTGTTTTCCTGAGGAGATTGGATAGATTAAGTTTAGTTGTAGTTAGTGGATCTGCAAAACCAGAAAATACTCAGCTGCAACGTATAAGTTCTTTCAAGAAAGCCTTGTGCCTCTACAGCTGAAACAAAAAGACAGGACATAGTTTAGCTTATTTCCCTTTGCAAGTATTTTTGTCAAAGCACAACGAGGGAGCTTCCCCTCCTAATTTGAAGAGCACTCATTGCGTAGTGTACATAGGCTGTTCATAACAACTTTTACTCCAAAGGTGTTAGTTGTTATGCCAACACAATCATCAAAGGTTGCTGCTTCCTCGTTGTTGAGTGGCTAATACTGCACAGATAAAGTTCAATCGCAACTCAAGTGCTGCACTGCTCCAAAAGAAATAGCTCTTATGGGCTAAGGGAAAATTATATGTTACTACTGTCATGAAGTGGGCCATACAAAAAGAAATAATTGGAACTTGTGTGGAATAAAATAGAGTGATATTTCCAATCTCTTTAAACCAGTGATCTTTGTGGGTTTCTTGTCTAAACCATTGACCAGACCAGCAACTCCATTTCATCCTGAAGCATCTCCATACAAAGTTTCTACGAACTGAACCTCTGATGTCAAACATATAACAGTTCTGAAAACTTTGCAATTGAGTTTGTGGCCATTCAGATCTTCATTGCAAAAGACTCACTGCTTGGAGGGAAACAACAGAACAGAAACAGAAACAAAATGTACAAAAACACATGCCCAGAACGTTTGTTTACATGAGTTTATTCTGGTTTCTGGGGATCCCAAGAATCTCTACACAGATCACATCTTACATATATATAAAATATGTTTGTTTACATGAGTTATAAAAAGCAGAAGCTCAAATTGCAGCACTGCCAGATAGATGAGATCCATACATCATAATCCAAAGATAATATACCGTCCAAGACCAAACCAGTTCAACATATTAACTTCTAGAACACAACCCCTGACCTTGAACCTGATGCATTTCTATGTTATTTGGTTCTAAGTCTTCTAAAATGCCCACTATTGTTGATATTAAATTGGCCAGCGGGAATCCATTTTTAGGGTTTTAAACTATTTATTAAACACTAATGTATGTTCTATACACATTTCATAGACATCGTTATTGCTTTCGAGTTCCAAATATAATTATTATAATCTTGCAGCATTGAAGTTACTCCTACGATGTGCATATGACTGCATACTGTGGATACAATAATTCTTTTTGAGAAAACCCTTATGTAAATATAAATATTTACAAAGACTGGTTGCAAGACACTTAAGTACTTAGAGATCAACATGCAAAAGACACATCACAAATCTATTTAATGCTCTTCAGAGATCAGCATACTATAGATTAACATCAGAAACTCCTTCCTATTTATATATGAATGTCCAATTGAGATCCAATGCAACTAAATATGGTAAAATATGATAGAAAATAGCCCAGCCACAAAAGAACATCTAAAACATTTTGAAAATACTAAATACTGAACAAGAATAACTAGACCAAAGTATTTAAGTCATATTTACAGAAGTTTCAGAATCAAGAATACTTAGCCTCTTTGGTATTAGATGGATGTCCTAAAAGTTGCTCGTGTCAAAACATAACCTCTAGAAGTCGGCAGATGGGAGCAATTTACAGAAAGACAAACATCGAGACTTGTTCATTTTCTTTGAGACTTCTTAGTCAGAATATTCATCACTCACAGATGAGCTAAGCTTGTCTTTGATTTTGTATGCCAACTCAAGCCCTGGACAGTAGTGCAGGGGCGGGTTGAATCTCCCATCATTGATATCATGAGGCAGAAAAGCACCATTTTCAATCAAAAATCGAATTGCCTTCTTTTTCCTTTCCTTTGCAGCATTGTGTAGAGGGGTCCCTACATATTGTACAGGTAATCACACTGGTTCAATAAGAGATTCAAGTAAAGAAGATACAAATGGAGGGCAAATAATTTGCCATTATTTTATTCTCATGAGGTAGCAAACAATAACAAATAAATGAAGATCACTTACATCCACAACCTCCCTTAGTACGGGCATCTATGTTAGCACCATGTTCTAGTAATTCATCCATGACCTTTATGTGCCCTCCAGAGGCAGCAAGATGCAGGGGAGTAACCCCAAGAGATTTTGGACCATATGCAGGTTCATTCACATTTCCTCCCTCATCCAGGATCCGCTTAACCTGAGTACACAAACAAACCTTGTTAACACTTCAACTGCCATTTATATTCCAATCAAAATGCGGCATAAATATTTATCATTATGAATTCACAAACAAGAATAAATTTCAACAGAATATTGAATAATAGCTAATATCAGTACAGAGAAAAAGTAAATTGTGTCATAACAAACTTAAGACAGAAATCAAACACATAAATAATTTCTATTCACAAAATGCAGCATAAGGTCCACTTCCTATGACATCTGAAGTTGGAGGAATGAATTAATAATTAGAAATGGTCTTTGCTTTGAAGTTGGCCATCTCTTAAACCCATTGGCAAAGGCACAGAAAGCTGAACACTACCAGATTGATGCAAATCTGGCTGGCAGCTATACATTGAAAGGAAAATTGCCTCTTCCATGAATGTCACAATAGTCAACCAAAGCAAATATAAAAGAAAAAACGTACATGATTGCTAAAGAATATACAAGTTACCTTTTTTTTTAAGTCATAAATCATGATAATCCATTGCATAAATACAGCTTCAATCCCAAAGATGATCTCCTTTTACAGAATACAACCTAAATCCTCATTTTTTATGACAGAAGTCAATATCAATGCCATAATCACTAGGTCAAACCCGTCTATTTCTGGGTCTCATGCACATTCCCAATGCTTTCACAGTTACATATTCCTAAACTAAACCACATCATCAGGCGCAGAATGATTGCCAGTACACTTACCATGAACAAATGGCAAGTGTACCTGTCAGAGCATGTCAGAATCAGATTTTATATATGCACAATCTCAAGGCAGTTATTTGATGCTTATATATAGCTTCATATACTCTCAATTTCTAAATCATGTTTTCTCACTGCTTTGCTTCTGCTCATTTTAACTTAGAGAACATTCATGTGAGCAACACATTTGAGTATAGCACTAGAAAGACTTGAAGCTCATTGTTTCTCATACACTTGGATATCTGTACTGAAAATTTATGATCTCCAGTATAAAACATGTTATACTGGGATACATATTTTTATAGTGTAACAGACAAACACAACCACTCAGTATGTGACTTTTATGGTTTTAACTTGTACCACAAAATTTTACTTTTAGGAGGGCATTTGAGTCAGCAATACATCAAGTATGGTGCAAAGGTAGTAAAAATATTGTTTCTTTTTCTGGATAAAATAAAAATCTGATATGGGATCCATTCTAATACTGTCATTTCAGGTAAAAGAAATATTTTATTGGTTGCAAGACAATCACAGCTACTTGTTTTGCCACATGCATGCCTTGGAAAACCTTGTGCATTCCAGTAAGGCAATCTAAAGAAATTGAGTTTTTTCTTTCATGTACATTACTTGTAAGACTCAATAAGATTTTATATTGTGATAAATACTTTTCATCCCAAAACAAATAAACTGCTAGAGATAATTTGGCTGAAATTCCTTCATAATTCCAATAGCAACCAACAAACAAAGAGAATAATTTTATGGAAAGTGACATGATAAATGGTACACTTTAGTTGAAATCTTTGGTATTGGTTGTTGGTGAGCAACTAACTTCCCAATTACCCTAACTCCCATTTGTATTAATATGCACAAATATGCTTTTCATCACTTTCATCCAAACATACATTCATGTTTGACCTGATCTCTGTCTGTCTTTGGTTTTATCTGTGTGAAGTTTGGCATGGCTTGTAGCAGTTATCATAATCTTGTGCCAGCCAATCACATATCTTGTCTCTGCTCTTGCACATGCCCTGCCTTATAGTATCAGCTTACTCCTAACCTAACCTAGCTTCTAGCGGGAGTTCTAATTCACCCCTAGCTATGTAAACCTATGTTCCACAAAGTTTCCGAGATGGGAACTGTGTAATGAAATAATTTGCACAGGAGACAAATAATTGCGAAAAATAAGCCACTTCAAGGGGACAACCTCTTGAGCCATTTCACAAGGTCACCTCCAATAGTCTTCAATAAGAACACAATACACAATATGATGCCACTGAGGCTGACCCTCCTCCTCCTTTCATTAAACATTGATTGCTTTAAACATTGTGCCACTCCTTTGATTAAGATATAGATCCTTGGAGATGGAACATTGTGTTCTTGATGTAAGCCATCGTGTCTTCTTTCATACTTGTGACTTCTCATTTTGTTTGCACTACCACCTTCAACAAGATTTCCTCCTTCATCCTATTGGTTTCTTCCCTTATAGATTCAATATGTCTTTGCTCAACTCTCCAAAATTCAAAACAAAATTAATTGACCTAGCCTATACATAGAGGGGTTGATTTTTTACAATCCTTGGAGCAATTTTGGTGGAAACCCTAATTTCACAATAACTACTTCAAATTGGCTCCAAATGATCTCAAATCTAGATTTTAATAGCTTCAATATGTCCTTACTCAACCTTCCAAAAGTAAAAAATACCATCACCAAATTGAGAGAAATATGTGCTTCACAATTTGACCTCCTATATTGAAAAAATTGTTTTGTTTCTTGCCTTTAGATACCATCATGCTTTGATGCCACTTGTAATAAAATAACTTGCACAAGAGAAGAATATAATAAGAAATATGTTGCAAATACTTGAGAATAATAAGTCACTTCAAGGGGGCTACCTCCAATAGTCTTCAATAAGAACACAACACACAATAGGATGCCAATAAACTAGCCACTACCTCATATATATGCCATGGATGCCATCTAGGCTGATTTAAATACCTATATTAAGGCTATATTAACAATTATATAGCCTAATTAAAGGTTATGCTAGCCATAAGACGGCTACACATATCAAATACAATCAATGGATTAAGGGCATAGCAGATAGCAATTGAAAATAAGGAATGTTTTTTAAAATACAGGAAATTCCAATTATTCATAAATAAGGCATTCATCATATACATTATACAACTACATTGCATAATATTAAAACTGAATTGAGAATTCACGTGAGAGTCAACACACAAATTAACAAACTTTCATATATATATATATATATATAACAATTACAACAAAATACACAAAGGCTAAAACTACAAAATGGCAAAAACATAATAAATCTGCCACTGCATCTAATTTTCATCTGCTAGCACTGCATCAAAATTGAACAGATTATGGCCAATATCTCACATAGAATGGGAAATTTCAAATTTGTTATAGTATCTTGGAAGTGTGGATTATGGTCATATTTAAATGGATTATACTTACAGTTATTTCTCAGGTGCAGCCTACGTAACCTATAAGATGATGCATATCGTTGGCTCTAAGGCAATGTTACCCAGAACCACAGAATTTATGATTGCATCATCTGTGGGATTTGTGCAAATATAATTCCTCCTTCCAAGGCTAAACTGTGCTATATATTTGAATATCAAATTTCAAGAACTGTAATTCTTCAAAAAAAGCATCCTTGTCAAACATCAAATTTATATGTTGTCAATTGCACAGTGTGGGTACATAAGGAACATTGTGCAATAGCCTATCTCTGATCAAAGTATAAAACATATTTGTTGATGCATATGCAGATTGTAAAATCAGAATCTTGTATTGACAGAAAAAATAATCTATTTCCTTTCTGATCTATGTGCATTGTTTCCATGAAAAAGTTTGGAGTGCTTAGTCATCCTGATTCAGCTTATCCCAATGCAACCCCTATTGGTGTGATTGGAACTTGAAAGAATCTGCCTCTATATCAGACAAGACAGAACTTCTTGTGGTTGACTTCTTATTGTATTCAAATCTGTGTTTGACTGGTTTTATATACAGCATTGCAAATGCCAAGTGATCAAGTGAAAATTTTGAGTTGAAATACTTGAAACTTAAAAGATTAGTTAATAAGCATTAACAGAGATACCTATGTTTAGGAGTTAAGTGGAGACATCAACATACTCTCATTTTCTATCAAAACTGCTCAATATCATAGAGGAGAAAAAGAACAATAATTTTAGCATCACTTTTTCTTATTTTTCTGTTTTCTTTTGAAAAATTAAATGCTGGGCTTCAGGGAGCCAGCCATCCCCTACCAATTTTTGCCCAATTGCTGGTCATCCCCTGTATTTTTTTCAGATCAGAGACTGCCACAGGGACATTTACTAGCGGTCCCTAAATCCCCAAAACATTCTGGGGGCAAGAACAGCTGGAAATCCCTAAAAGACGCATCCATGTAACATTGTACACAGATCTCCAAGCATTTTTTGCTCCATCTCACAGCCTCTGTTCTGATCTATAATCTTTTGCTTTGTGTCTTACTCAAGTTTGCCACAACCATTGAATTTGCTTGAAACTGAAAATTGGAAAATAAATCAGTCTTCCCTGCCTGCCTCACATATTGCTCTCTAGATCGCTGAAAAAGGAATTGTCTAATGAATCCATAATCCAACTGGAAGGTTCAGCATCCCATTAACATCAAATAAAAACTTTGTTGCATGCCATGAATACTTTATAGCTACCCTGTTGCAACAAGTTCTCATGGTGAACTCAAACTGCAGTGCTCTGAAAAGCACAGACTAGAAAGACAACCACCCACTCTACTACATTGTCTAGAGCCAACTGCCTAGGGTCCTTAATATGTCAAAATGCAGAGGGCTAAGAAGTGCATTGTGAATTGATAGATAAACTATAGGATGTGTCTTATAGAATATTTAAGCCAGCTAAGAGTCATTCAATTGGACCAAATTAGTTGATTTGTTTAAAATGAATCCAAGTTTGTCATTTTTTATTTTTCCTATGTATAAATTGTTACAGTTATTGTATTTGTTATACAGTTGCCAGATTATATAAAGTGGCATAATGTTTTGATTGTACGGGAAAAACAGGTTTTGAAGGGACTCGAAACCCATAAAAGCATAAATCTGCAAAAAATCCTGATTAATTGCGATTTTTAAAAAATCTGTAGGCTGGATGATTTTTTCCCGATTTTTTAAAAAAATCGTTGACCTTTTGGTCAACCAGTTTTTCTTGTTTCAAACTGCAAAATTGCCAAAAAAACGCATTTAAAACCTGCAAAAAAACATGAATAAAATGACACTGATTTTTGCAGAAAAAAAAACCATGAGACCCATAGCTTGTTGCTTACTATTATGCTTAGATAGATTTTTTCCAAGCATCTATAGCTTGTTTGAAAGCACCTGTTTTAGGCTTTTAGCCATCGCAGCAAGGCAGTAAACTGTTTGATAAAATGCTTTGGTAGACATGTATGAAAAATGCGGTAGCATAGACAAGGCAGTGAACTGTTTGAAAAAATGCCTTAGAGAAATGTGGTCTCATGAATGCCATTCCGTGACCATGAGACCACATTTCTTTGAGGCATTTTTTCAAACAGTTCACTGCCTTGTCTATGCTATTGCTTACTATTATGCTTTGATAGATTTTTTCCAAGCATCCATAGCTTGTTCGAAAGCACCTGTTTTAGGCTTTTAGCCATAGCAGCAAGGCAGTGAACTGTTTGAAAAAATGCCTCAAAGAAATGTGGTCTCATGGTGATGGAATGCCATGACACGCAAATTGCTAACATCATAGTTTGAGGTGGAATCACCTAGGGAATTTTGGAAATTTCTCCCACTTCTCTTCACACCCATATAACCAACGAAAATCTATTTTCTATAATTCATGGATTGAACTCTATATTTTATTTGCTCTCAATGTCTGTATGCTATGGAAATGCCATTAAATTTTTAAAAAAGGTAGTTTCAATTTTTTGCATTTTTTTGTAAATCCAATTTTTTCTCGATTTTTCAAAAAATCCTGAACTTTTTGTTTTGCCGATTTTTTCCCCAAATGATTAATGCTGGTATGCAGCGAAACCCTTTACAACTTAAGATACAAAATGCTGCTCAGAAAATACAAAACTAAGACATCAGCAGCAGCCCAACACTCAAAACACTAGGAGTTACAAAATGCTGCTCCAAGGATAAAACACTAAACTATCAGCAGCAGCCAACAGCAACAAAACAGCAAAACAATAGGAAATAAACCGAGACCCAGCAGCAGAAAAACAAAGAAAAAACAGACAACAAGACACTACTTCATACTGCTTAAGGTGTTGGCCACCTCAAGCCGTTGGTTCCTATGCAACCCAATCATGTCCAACAATTATTTCTTCTCAACTTCAAAGGATTTCTTCCAGTCAACCAGCCCCCTAACTGCAGGGCCTTTACCATCATCCTTCCCACCTTTTTTGCCTTTACCTTTGGACAATTGCTCCTTCTCTGTTAACTTAGAAAAATATAGCCAGTCCTCTCTAAGCTCACTAATCTTGCGAAATAGGACCTCCAAAGAATCCGCACTAGTCTTTACTGAAATGTAACAGGCATGGAGAAGTTTCTTTATATCCGCATTGGTATCCAATACCTTGGTTTCTAAACCAGCCAAGTGCTGCTCACAGAAGGACTTGAAATCAATGAATGAACCCTCAAGATCAACAATTCTGTCAATCAGAATATCTGAGGCCGAACCTTTCGGAATATTCTACAAATTCTCCTTCAAACCCCTTATTTTGATGTTGACCCTATTAAATTCCTAGAGAGTCCATTTTGCTAGTTTGAAAGTGCCAATAGCCCCCACCCTCGCCATGTCAAGAAACTCAAACATAGTGATGGAATCATCGTTAAGATAGGAGAAGTCCTCCGACAAGGGATTAACCTTAAGAGACTCCGACTTCGCATGCTTATGCTCAACATCCTCTTCCTCCTGAATCATTTTCTCACCCTCAATTTCCACATTTGGAGAGATTCGAACCAGGAATCATCAATTTCCACCGCCTTCCCTTCCAGAGTCTTCTCCTTGCAAAGCTCCGTGGTGACCTTAATCGTATCTTTCGAGGCCTGGTTCTTCATCTTGGCAATGCGCTAAGAAACCCTCCTAGGCTTATCCTTGGCCTCCATTGTCGTCACATTCTCCTGAAACCACCCCTCCTTACCACCAACCTCATTATCACATTGACCAATGTCCATTGGGACTCCAACTCATGCAAAATAAGACACTGAGCTGCCCGTTTGCCTTTAAGATTACCCTTCTTCCTCTTTTTTGAGGAGGTAGCCAGAAGGGTTGGGGTCCCTTCCTCACCATCTTCATTCCATTCTTCATCCTTAGCTACGCTAGTATCCAAGCCAGAAGAGCCAAACATCTTACTAAGAATCTTCTCCTTGCCCTTAATTGAAGAGGCAGGGATAAGGGTTTTTACATGCTCCATAATTAAAAGAATAAGGCCCTCATGTAGGACCAGTGCCCTCCTATTTTTTAAGTGTGCATACACAGAAACCTCCATGGAAGACGAGAAAGAACGAAAAGGAAATAAACAGCCCATGCCTAAAATGGTTTAAAAGAGTAAAATGATGGCCAAGGATTGTAGTAAACCTGCCTTCTAGAGTCACATACTGCATTATTACTTCTACAAGATTCACCCATATCTTCTTGAGAGACTTCCACTCATAGCCCCAAGCCTCCATCTTGATGAGTTTTTTTCGTTCGTCCTCTTTGAAAAACTGAGCCATTGCCTCCTCGTTACTCTTCTTGTCTTTGAAGAATTTACGGCCAACCATTGGCAACCCAGTCACAGTAGCAATCAGCTCCTCATTGATATCAACAACCAAGCCCTTCATCTAAAGCTTGCGGTTGTGCCAATAAGAAACAAACTCCATCGAAGCATTCGGGTCGTGACCATGCAATCTTTCCAAGAACGGCGTAAAATTCCCATGTTGGAGAATCCTCCAAATTTTCTTCTTCTTTCTCAGGCTCGCACAAAAATGAGGCTCAATTCTACTTTTGTCGCCTCCCATATTCACAATAACCAATAGCAAAAAACCCTAGCAATTAGAATTCGTCTGATAGCCAACAAGCCAAACGATACCCACAAAGCGTGTGAGTCGAGAGTTCGTACTAATGGTTAAATAACGCCACCGCATAAACTCGGCCAAAACCATCATTTCTCATTAAGATCCTAGCTGCCTCAGGAAGGAGAGAGCCTTCCTCCCACACTCGAAACTCATTAAGCCTGACAACTTCATTGGTGAAAAAATCTGCTAATGAATTACCTTCTCGAAATATGTGGGAAACACAAGTTTCTTCACAAGATCTCAACCTGATTATAGCATCCTTTATTAATTGATCAACATTTCAGCTAGGCTTATGGGTGCCACATAGATAATTGATGATGTTTAAGGAGTCACCTTCCACCCATAATTTAGAGTAACCCCTGTCCACAACATACTTAATACTTATAAACGCAGCCTCCGCCTTAGCACAGTGATTTGTCCAATTTCCCAACAGGAGTGCCACTGCACCTAAGAGCCTACCATCCTCATTCCTCAACACCCCCCCACAACCTACAGGACCAAGGTTACCCTTGGCTGCCCCATCAAAATTAACTTTAACCCACCCTAAAGGTGGTGGCCTCCACTTAGTATTCAATCTAGCGTTTAGGCTGGACTTAGAAATCTCAGACGGAACATAGGGGATCTTCCAGTTAGAAATCACCAACAAGTCATACCCAGCCAAGCAAGCAGATGGGGCACATTGTGGTGACTCGGACCCAATAAGAGCAAAGTTCTCCAAGATTGCCCAACGAATCTTGATGAAAAGACTATCAATCTTGAGTTTAGATTCATCGAAAATTCTATTGTTACATTCTTTCCAAATACCCCAAGCAATATGCAAGTCCATAAGATCCCAAAGCCACCAAAGAGTGGAGGAAGTGGAAAGACAATTCCATTGTTCAACAAAATTCCAAAGAGAATCTGGGAAGACCCAATCCAGATTCCAAAGGCCAAGAAACTTACTCCAGAGAAGAGAAGAAAAATCACACCCAAGGAAGATATGGAAGGCACTCTCAACATTAGCTTCATAGAGGACACACCTATTCAGAATTGCAAATCCCCTTTTACAGAGATTATCTTGCGTTAAGACTTTACCTTGCATGAGCAACTAGAAGAAAACATTCACCTTAGGAATCAGCATCTTATTCCATAACTTCCCCCAGAAAGGAAAAGAATTGGGCTTTTCCAACAAATTAACAAAGGCAGAGGGCACCGAAAATTTACCATTAGCACAGGGGGCCCAAACTACCCTATCCGGTCTAGGATAGGTAGGAACACGAACATTACACAAGAAGTCCTTTAAAACCTTCAAAGACGGGTCCCAATCCTAGAAGTTCTTCCCCTCCCCAATCTGAAAATAGTCAACCACCCTAATCCCAAAGAGTTGCTTGCATAGAGGAACAATGGGGGGAGCCCAGGGGCAATTGATCAGAGGTTCAGAGTCACATCAAGCATCCTCCCAAACAAGAATTTTGGTACCATCACCCAACAGCCACCTAACACCATTAGCAATCAAGGTCTTGCAAGGAATGATATTTCTCCAAAAACAAGAACCAAAAGGGATATCATCAAAAATCGGCATATTTCAGGTTCTCCCAAAGCCATACAGATATTTGTTTCTAGGCAGAGAGGCCCAACCAGCTTCCCCACTCAGGAGCCCCAAAATGTTCTTCAACAATAACGCCTTATTGAAAGCTTTTAAGTTTCTAATACCCAGGCCACCCCATTTCTTAGGCTTACAAACCAAGTCCCAAGGCACAAGAGGAATTCTAGCTTTGGATTCAACACCCGACCACAAAAATCTTCTCATGATCTATTCCATTTTCTCCTCATATTTAACCGGAATTCTAAAAAGACTCATAGCATACAAAGGCAGATTCTGAAGAGTGGAAGAAATGAGTTGTACCTTCCCCGCCTGACTAAGAAGCACCCCTTTCCAACCCGCCAGCTTTCTACTGAACTTGTCCAACAAACCCAACCAGAAAGACTCCGAGGTTTTGGAAATACACAAAGGTAACCCCAAATAGGTTGATGGGAGCTCACCCCTATTACAGGAAAGAATCCTGGCAAGCTTCAATTGAAGAATGTCAGGGGTGTTGAGGAAAAAAAAATTGACTCTTAAGAAGATTAATACGTTGGCCAAACGCCTTCTCATAAGCCTCAATCAACCCCTTTACGGTTCTAACCTAACGAACAGAAGATTCACCCATCAAGATAGCGTCATCAACAAATTGTTGATGAGTAACAAGCTCACATTTGGAAGAAGGGTAAAGATCCCTCAATGAACCTGTACACAAAGCCTTTTGAATATTTCTACCAAGGGCTTCCGCCATCAAGATGAATAGCAGCAAAGAAATAGGGTCTCCTTGCCTCAAACCACGCGAACTCCAAAAAAAGAAGAACCATTCACCAAAACAGCAAAAGGAGTCGAGATGAGCTGCTCAACAAGTTGAAGAAACTTCTGACAAAAGCCAAATTGAGCCAAGACCGCAATCAAGAACCTCCAACTGACCCTATCATAGGCCTTAAGAAGATCCAATTTCAGGAAAAAACCCGACTTCTTGTTAGAATTAAGAGACTGAGCAAGTTCATGTACAGTTATAATGGAGTCGAGAATCTAACGCCCCTTAACAAAGCCACTTTGATGTTTTGAAATCAGATCAGGGAGAATCCTTTGCAATCTAGTGGCTAGCACCTTCAAAAAATCTTATAGATTGAGTTACAAAGACTGATCGGACGATAATCTCCAAAGCTATTAGCATCAGCAGACTTGGGGATCAAAACAATGAAGGTCGCATTCAATTCTCTAAGTAATCTTCTGGATCCAAAGAACTCCTTAGTAGCATTAATTACATCCTTCGCAACAATCTCCTAGCACAACTGAAAGAACAGAAAAGGAAAACCATTAGGCCCGAGGGCCTTGTTCCCTTCAAAAGAGAAAACTGCATCCTTGATTTCCAAAGCAAAGGGGATGGCAGTAAGCTCCCTATTCAAGTTCTCCAAAACCAGATGGGGGATAGCTTCCAAAGAAGCCTCCACACTATTATGGTCCCAAACTAGATCATCTCTAAGCAATTGCTCAAAGAAATTTGCAGCAGCTCTCCTAATAGCCTCCTCCTCCAACAACAAACCATCTGCCATGACGAAGGAAATCCTGTTGGACGATTTATGCCTGAGGGCAGTTAAATGAAAGAACTTGGAGTTTCAGTCCCCAGATTTGAGCCAAATAGCGCGAGATCTCTGTCTCCAAAAGTCTTCCTCTTTTGCAACAATGTCATGAAGCTAAGCTAGAAAACAGTCCTCCAACAGTTGGAGCACTTACGAAAGACCCTTTGACTGAATCTCTTCCTGAACACTATCCAGCTATTGAAAATAGAATTCTTAGAGTCAAAAATATGCCCAAACGACTCTCTATTCCATTTTTTGAGATTTCTCTTCACAAGAGCCAAAGTGGCATAATGCTAATTGTGGCCTCTACAAATATAGTTTTACAGTATCAAACCCAAACTCATGAGTGCTAATTTAATCCCAAAAGTCATGACCATTCAAATGGTCACTCCAATCCAAAAGACATGTATCGTGTGGATGGGACACAAAGCATATAAAAGGGCAATCAAGAAGGAAGGAATGAGCATCGAACAGCATTGAAGATAATCTGCAGACTGATATCTACAGCAGGTCGATTAGAATAATTATCTGCACACCACACTATTGCATCTGCATTCTATGGCTATAACAGTAACATCGTTGCATAGATAGCGGTATGCTACTTAATGTATATATTTGAATATATCAATTCCATGTATTTCCTATAGAACCTCATAGGAGTTGTAATTCATATTGCATTAACAATCTAGATTATTAATGCCTCTACAATTCATTCATGGGGAAGAAGAGTTGGAAGTACATGAAGGCAAAGGGGGGGGAAAGGGGGTTAGGGGGGCGGCGGGGCGAGACAAGGGGGTTGACTATCCACCCTTGGGTTTAGAAGTAGGAAAGACTCCTAGCACCCTATTGAGGTTCCTTCTCTAATCTTCCCCAATGATTGATTATTGAGGGGATAATAATTTAGAATTGGCATCGTGAGTTATTCTATATATGTCAAATAATGTAGTGTACTACAAATGATCAATTAATTATAGTATATTATGAATCGTTGGCTAACATTATTGCAGGGTTAAACTAGAGTCTATCAGAAGTTGTAATTGAAAAAAATATATCTCTTACTTGGAAATTGTGATTTTAGGGCAGAATTCTAAGTATACCAAATAGGGGTCATTACACGTGCTTCAGCATGTCAATTGCTAGTGTTTTGTATGCTTTGAGATGCGTGTTTGGCAGTATTTTGAGTTCCTTGTGAGGACTCTATGTATTTCATTGTTGTGGTATTTCTTAAGATGCCTATGTTATGCTTATATGTCTGGTTTATCTTGATGCTTTAGTCATGGAAATGCATATTATTATTCATGTTGTGAATAAATGTATCATTATTTTATAACATGTAGATGCACCAATTTACATTGTATGATGTTGTACCCAATTGGATGATTATGCTATCTTTGGCTATTATATATTGAGCAGGTACACTTGACATGTGTGTTGAGTGGTTATAGATACAAGATTATTTCTCCACCTGATTATGCAAGTGTGAGTTATTCCGTAATGGTGTTTATTTCAAAGACGTTACACTAGGCCTTCCTATTTATTATTCCCCAATTGTACTAAAATTGAGTACGGGCTGTGTCATGTTTGACCCTATATTAGCCCGAATCCAAATCGAAGGCAACTTTGAAATCCATTCTTGTCATGAATTACCACTAATTGCATGATTTAATTAATGTTTTAAATTCCCTATTTCTCGTAAATGGAAGTTTAGGAATTAAATGATTGCGTATGTTATCCAATGAAATATTTATGTGTTTCAAGAAAATGGAAAGATAAAATTAAGTTAATTATGTTTGAAATATTCCTTGGGTTGGGAACACATATTTATACTCAATTTAATTGTTTGTTAAAATAGAGTACAAATGGATTAATTATTGAATGTCTTATTTTTCTCAAAATGCATTTTGGAAAAAAAATGAGAAAAATGAATATAAGAAAATAAAGAAATTTGAAAAATAGAAAATAGGCAAAAAGGTTATAAAGGAAAAATAACAAGTCTTTTTGCTATGGATTATTTTTGGAAGAAAAATGGCTCTCCAAACCCTCCTTCTGAAATTTGAATTTTTTGGAGATTTTAATCATTTTTTAATTGTGAAATCTTGGGAGCAGATTGGATCAGGATGGAAAAAGATTTCTTGATATGTGTATGGACTCAACTTCATTCATTTTGAAGAAACCGAAAGAAAATTGTTTTTGTGTATTTGAGAATGGAGGTAATTATATTCCTTATCTTTGTTTTTGAGTCCTTTTTGCACATTGGATTCCATGTTCACCCTTAAGGGAGCATAGGACTTCCCTTTAAGTTTCAAATTTGGAAGAATTAGAGTGCTTTAAATTGATTTTACATTTTTTCAAAAATGTCATTTTGTGCCCTCACCATGCCAAAAAAACTTAAAATGCTCGGAATTTGAATTTTATTGCATGAATTAGAAGTTTACGCTTAAACCCAAAGGTCACTTTTCGTTTTTCTAAATTGAGTTTTTGAAAAATGAGAAAATTTAAGCTCCATTAATGGAATTTGCTTGAATTTGCTGGCTTTTGCTTTTGAAATATTTGGAAAAATTTAGATTTTGCAAATGAATTTGGATGTTTTGTAATGGGGGATTTCATGCTTCCTTCATGGATTTTTGTGAGGATCATTTTAAAATAATGTTCAAAATTTTGCATGCCAAGTTTTGTGTCTTGTTTTTCGTGCTATGCTCAATTGTGATGAGTCATTATGAACCTAGGATGAAGGTATTAGAAAGTCATAGGGGAGTTGCTCTTGACGTTAGTTGAGGCACAAAGGAGCCCAACGAAGAGATTATTTAATAAGTGATAACTAATGATATTGGGTAATTAAAAATAGCCAAGATAATGATTCCTATGGCATAGCCAAAGCACTAGTCCAAACTCAGTATGAACAAAGAAGGCATGCCCGCTCGGGGAGCATTGGTTCTTGCTAGTTGGGTTCCTTGCGTGGGAAAGTTGATGCATACCCAACTCTGCTTAGCCATCCCTTCAAGCTTTGCGATGACACTCCCTACTTCCTCTCTAGCATTTTATCCTTGTGCCATTGTTGTTTGTGCCTAATGAGAATATCTTTTCTTGTGCCATCGGTGTTTGTACCCAATGAATGGTTGTAGTCTTATCCTTCATGTGATTGATTGAGTGATTCTTGCATTGTGTGTATGCTCTGTGTATGGTGTGCATGTAAAACTTCTCCCATGTGTTAGATGTGAGTGTGCTTGTGGCCCATGTGACTATCTCCTAGCACGGTGGGAGTGGACTTCTAGGTACCACATGGTTGGGTGGTGTAGAACCACCATTGGGGATTTGAGCCATTTACACTTGCTTCCAAAAAAAACTCATACACACCAAGAGACATACAATGACATCTACAGAATTAAATATCTCTACTATACATTTTTTAATGTCTGAATCTGGGAATAAAAGAAGCAACAGCTTGTTTCTACATTTGAGAAATTGTATGCTCCCACCTTTAACTATTTGGATACTGAAAAACTACAACACCTAACAAAATAATATGTTTTGAGTTCCTCTCTATATATTTCTCAATGCTCATTTTGGATAGGACAAAACCAATGAAAGCAATGTTCACCATCACAAAAGTCCTCTTGTTAATCATTTTTATCAATGCCATTGATGAAAAATCTAATGTCATAAGTTTTATCATTAAAAGTATGACATGGCACCACCTAAAGGAAAGTCATCAGTCCAGCCGATATATGGCAGTACCCACATCAAACCTTATTTGTGATAACGTATACAATTTCTTCAATGGCATCATTCCATTGTCAACTCATAGTGAGCTTCAAATCTTTTGGGGCTAACTTTTCGTATATATTTCAGTGAAAGGCAATCTGTTTCCATATGCAATATTTAGCTAAATAGCAAATTTAGAGAGTGTTTAATTTTTTATCCATTACTAAACAAATATCATAGGAATAAAATTGAAATACAATGCAAGGATTTGTTCAGTTATATTTAGCATTTCAGCTAATCACTATTCAGTAATAAGAGAAGCATAAATAGCTACAATTGTGGATTCTTGGAAATTTACTTTGTTTTAAGTAGATATACATTGTGATAGTTGATTGAAGCTAATGTGTTTGACAAGGAATAGTATAGGAATGCATACCTATATGAAATGGGATGATATTTGCTCCATATCTAGTGAAATAAAGTCACAATATGAAACCCAAGGAAACATGCACAGCCTTAAGACAAAGGAAATATCTTGTTCCAAGATTGGTAATAAAAGGTCATTACCATGTGTGGAAGCAGTATTTTTCGAGCCTGCTTAGGTTTCCTTGCAGGCTTCATTAGGTAACAAATTTTCATTCTTATCTTGGATTAGAATGGCCAAGGATTCTATGCATTAGTTCAGTATTTGACTAAAAAATAAGGAAATGCAATTTGAGTCAGGGGCCTTTATTTTAATCTAACACAGGTTGAAAAAATTGTCTAAAAAAATAAGCACAAGACTTTCATAGGTCCTATATGCAGTCCTACATGGAGTTATCAATTCTCTCTCTTAATTATATTTTGTGTACAATCAATTATTTAATTTGTTAATATGTTTATGATTTGTCACTTCGTGGTCGAAGCACTTCCTAATCAGGTATTTGGGAAGAGTTGAAGGATAAGCATGTTAAATCTCATTTACCAACTTAATTTAAGGGGCACTCAAAGTCACATTTTGATAGGTCTTAATACCAATTTCATTTAAGGGTATCTTACGTAACAATTCCCCACCAAACCAACCGAGGCTGACAACCAAATGCCAAGAGGGAGTGCACCAACCAGCCTCAACCCTCCTCCTCTCCTTACCAACCAAAAGAAGCAGAAAACCCAATCCCCGAACCCCCCATCCACAGTGGTGGTACTGGGAGGGAGTGCACCAACCAACATTTAATTTAAGGACCATTAAAAGTCACATTGTGTACATACTTTGATAGATATGACGTACCAATTTGACTTTTAAAATGGTAAAATAGTAATCAGCAGCAGCATAAAAATCTGGCAAGAATAAAATATGTATACAATTTAAAAAATAAAATCTCAAAATATTTGTCTTAATTGTAAATTCAGTCATATCTTATATCTAGGTCACCATGACAGACACTACACTAAACAAAACAGCTATAGAAATTCCAATTGAGTGGAGTGATTGTAGTGTAATGATAATGGAAGCCAATGGCGATGCAAAGCTTTGTAAGAGTGCGACCCATTCGCTCCCATAAGGCAACCCGTACCTCTTGCGAATTTGTGGCCAGGTTAAGGTGTAATAATTGTGTGGTACATTTGAAGATGACCAAAGTTTAAATACATTGAGAATGAAACTCTAATCTGAACTCTACTGGTCACGACATCAAACCCAACCTATAATATCAACCAAATTTCACCAAACAAAAAAGTATTCAGTTTGCAGTATAGATGATTCAGAATCTTACGCCAGATTTACCAAAATATTATAAATGATTTTGTGGTATTGGGAATATCTATTAAGGAACAACGAAGTAAATTGATGAAGCCAAAAAACACATTTCTTCGAAAAGAAAATAAAATAAAATCCATTACACTAACCTCTTTGAGATCACCTTTACGCGCAGCGATGTGAAGACGAGTCCATCCCCGGTCATCTCTGTAAACATCGTCATCTCTGCCCTTCAAATATTTCCTTATTAACAAAGATGGCATTTTTCTTTATGACCCTCAGATTTACAGGCTTCAAAACGTTTTTACATTATGGAGCAGCAAATAAAGAGCATAAAAGGGGAGGTTTCTTAATGTTTTAAACCAAATACCAGAAATTAAGGTTTTACATTATATGTAGCAAATAAAAGGAAAAAGGATAGAAATCCTGCCAGGGTTTTAGCCAGGCCCCAAAACAAAGGTTTTACATTATGAGGCAGCAAATAGAGTGGGGAATTTAAAAATAAACAGGTGAAGATCTTTTAAACGCTAAAACCAGGTCCCAAGACACGGAGATTCTGATATACAGAACTTAAAGTGAAGACAGTCACGAGGCTGGCCAGTGCAATGATGGGAAACATGGTGTTCACTTGAGAAAGGGAAATAGCTATTAGAATGTTCTGAAGAATCCAACAAGCAGATATCGTTGCAGCGACATTACGATGGAATGTCGAGGGAAAGAAAGAAAAAACGTGATTTTATTTTGATATTGACACAGGACAAGTGTTATATATACGAAGGCGCCAAACGGTAATTCGCCGTGTCTTTTCATCTGTGTAGATTTTGCTCTCTGAAATTTCTTGTATAATTCGTATCGAACTTAGGTAGCTATACTATTAAAAGTTCATATTTTCCCACTAAAAGTTCTAATGTTGCCGAGCATTGATTGGATAGTTTTGAGAGGGTTTCGGCTCTAGCCTTGTGTCATCTTGTCTTTCTATGTCTCCATAGGAAACAGCGCTTAAATTTGATGGTTGTATGACCGTATTTAAAGATTTTTGTCGTAAAATACAATCAAAATTTTAAGAAGACTGTATGAGGTGAAAGGAAAGATTTTGGATAGACTGTCAAAATTTATATAGAATTATAATGCTATATATATTTGATTTAAATATAATTTTACTTACACTAAGGTATATCATAATGTTTTAAGGGCACCTTTAAATAGATGACCGTCATTAAAAAATTTGTTGACAAGCAAGATCGACCGTCAAATTTAAGCCCTGATAGGAAATATTTTCATTTGTTTATATTAATTGTTGAGGATTTTAGTTTGTCATCTCGCTGAGTTTTTTCTTAGTCATTTTAATGGCTTTAATTTTTATCGTCTCGACAATTTATGGTACTATTGATGGTTTGATGGTTTTCAATGATGGCTTTGTCAAAGAAGCACCCCAAAAAATATGTTCTCAAAGTGTTCCATGAGGTATGAACTCTAACTCCCCTCCAAAGGTGGTGCTTCCCATCTTGGAGTTTAACAATACCTATAAATGGCTTGAACATTTACTTTATTAGGATACTTCGTTGGGAAGGTTCCCCTTTAAAGCATGTTTAGAGAGTTTTTCAAAAAGACTTGGGTCGTGTATGGGGTTCGTCTTAAGAACTTCCAAAGTCTTTGTGTCCTTGTTTGGGTGGAATTCCCAAGTTTGTCTTTACCATTTTGGAATTTTTTACCACCATTGTTGGCTCACTTGACAAATTTGTCTATGTCAAGTCAAACAAGTTTTTCTTAGCCCGTCCTTAAAACAAGTCTATGTCAAGGTTGAACTCTCAGAAGATTTAAAAGAAATCATGGATATTCAAATCGGGCAAATGTGTCATACCCAACTTGGTTCTTTATCTTAATTTGCTAAGTGCTCATTTCAATTGTCAATCTTGTATCATTAGATTAGAGATTGTCTCATGGTCTCCTCACGCAACAATTTTGCTCCTTTACCTTTTGTTGAGACTCCCCTTCCTAAATAAGAAGGTTGGACCATAGTTGGGAATTGTAAGAAAAAAATGAAACCCTAGTAATAGTGGAGCTTGTGCTAAGACTTCAAGTAATACTAGCAATCAAGTTGCAAGGATGTCAACTAACACAATTTCAAAACCTTGAGACAAAGAGAAAGTGGTGGTTCTCTCTAATGGAGAATCATCTAATAAGGTGAGTAAGCCTGAGTTCACCATAGCACCTCAATCAATTTTGATTTTATCTTTCTAGCTAAACTATATTATTCATTCTCTTACTTCCCCTCCTATGAGTCCATGAAATTCTTGTAGTCCTCCTAGGCAACTTGAAGAGGGAGAATATGTCCCAAAGAAAAGGAGACTTTGTGTCCATAAATTTTAGTTGGGAAGTTTTTCTCGAGGATTTTTTTGTAGAATCACTATGTCACTCCTGATGAGTTGGATACTAATGATATGTCGCTTGACTCTCATTAATGAATTTTCTCTCCTAGAATGTTTGAGGTCTTACAAACCTCTCTACGAAGTATTTAGTGAGATATAATCATCAACGATGAGTGAGTTTGAATATCCTTTGTTTGTAAGAGGTCAAGATTATTATTTTTACTTTATGCTACTTGTTGAGTTATTTGGCCAACCAATTAATTATTTTATACCAATCACAATGTGGGTCATGGAGTTGTCACCTTTCTCTCTCCTAGGTGGCAACCACCTTTAGCGAATCATAGATATAACCCCACTACCAGAATGTTATGGGCACTTATTGATATTGCTAATCATTCCTTTGGAGTTTTTAAATGCTTATGCCTCTAATAATATTGTTCAAAGATCTTCCCTCTAGCATTGGCTTAATTTAATACTTTCCACCACATGGGTTTTGTGCAAAGACTTTTAAATGGTGGAGATGGTGTGTGATAGATATGATAACCTCTGCATGCACTATACAAATGGCAAAGGGATGTATAATAAATATACATGTACAATAAATTAGGTCTTTGTAATTCTAACATGGGCCACCACTACAATCATTGACATCGGTATATATGAAGAAATTATTGGGCTAGGTCTAATAGACTGTATAAATGGCTTAATCATGCTATAATTAAATTAGCACTTGATCTTTCTTTAATTTTGCTAGTTATTTTTTCCAATTTAGTGGATCCTTTGTCATGTGTTGTCCTCTCAGACTATTCTCCCATTTGGATTTGCATTAAATGGAAATATGTCAAATTAAAGGTCAATAGGACCCAATTATTTCTCAATGCTTCTTTGTTAACTCATCAACCCACATTGGCTCACATCTCACTTGTATGGAACCTTGATACTTGACCCACTCAATAGATAGGTTGGATTTACTAGTGGAATAGTGTTATCAAGAACACCCCCCATTTCCTCCAAATTTATGGTTGCCAATTGGCACAACTTTGTCATCACTCATATGAAGCCACCACATCAAGGCTTTTCCAAGGCACCACCATGCTAGAATCTCATCCCTTAGTGTCTTATTTGCAAATGTATGTGGTTGAGCTTCATCGATAGAATAAAATTACTAATAATCATATTGCTAGAGGTGCTCTAAATAAAGCTTGGTTATATTAGCTCAAAGTGGAGATCATGTCTCTAAATTATTTTTTCAAGATCTACATGCTTGTCACACTTCATAGGCCATTAAGAAAATTAAATATGCCCCCCTAATCTTGACTAAACTTATTGATACCCTTCAAGATTTTATTTGTCATTATAAGCAGATGTTCAAAGCTCAAGAGAATTCCCCGTAATGGGATCATGCTTTGCAATAATGCATCATATGTTGAGGGGTGTATGGAGATGTCTTATGTCTCCTAATTCTTTGCTCCTTATAAAATCCATCAAAATCTATGGAACAAATTCCACTACTATTGTTAGTCCTTAAAATTTCCTACTAATATGATTTTCCAAAAGAACTTTAAACTCCTTGAAGTGACTAAAGACTTCAAATTTAAACTCTCGAGGAAAGGAATTCATGTTCTTCTAGAATAATCATCTATAATAAATGCATAATACAAAGAATTTAAAATTGAAGTGATAATAATAGGATCAAATACAATTTGACTAAATCAAGCCCAACATCTTACAAGATTTGTGATAAATAGAATAAAATGAAATACAAATTTGTTTACCATATATATAGTATTCACATAAATCAACTTCAAGAGTATAATCATTCAATCCTTGAAAAATATTGTTATTTTTTATTGTCTTGAGACTCTTATCACCGATATGGCTCATTCTTTGGTGCCATATAATTATTTTATTATACATAACTTTCTTTCAAAAGTAAGAGCTTGCTTAGGTACCTAGAACTTGTGTAATGTCAAAATTTGCATACACTACAATTTTGAAACTACAAAACATACTTATTTTAGTGTTATTATGTTAGTATGAGTTATGGAAACATATTCCATCTGACTCTTAGCTCCTTTCTTAGTATGGATTCCAAGGGTATTGTGTCTTTGTGTGTTATTGTTCTCTCATTGTGCATTCTTTAACAATTTAATATTTTATATTATTTTTTGTAACCATTTTAAGGAAATTTTTATTTGAATCTTATAAAACTAAAATGCACTTGTATGAATGTCTATGTAACTTGATTTCATCTCGAAATAGTATACTCATATGAACTTTATTCAACAACTAGAGCATTGAATTTTTACATCCCTTGATTTTGTAACCACCATTGGCCTAGGTTTTGTCAGATTTCAACATTATTCCCTAACTTTGTTACCAAGAATAGGAATTAGATAAGGTTAAGTTGGAAAAAATTAAATATTCTCTTGGAAAATATCTAATGCAATAGACTTCCTCATGCTCTTGGATTTTTACATAGTTTATAGGCTCTTCTCATGCTCTCGGTGTTTACTGCAACACCCTAGTTATGCAAATATCATAGTGAGCTTGTGTTTCTGAAGGATTATTTTATTTGTTTATTGCACAATGTGCTTTGTAGGATTTCTCTTGGATATTCTTCTACATCACCATTTACTAGTTTTTTGTTTTAAGAAATATTTTCTTGAACAACAATAACTTCTATTCACTCATCTTGAAATCTCTTCTCTTTATGAGTTTCATGATAAAGTGATAGTATTATTTATGTATTTCTAGTTCTCTATATACTATTAAAACTTTTTGTATCGTTTCTAATTTTATGTGATAATAATATGTATATTCTTAGTGTTATATGACCATTTTTTTTGTCAACTTGAAAGTGTTTGGTTCTCCTTGGGATTTTTATTGGACTCTCAACCTTCTTAGACAACCAATATAAACTCTCCTATCCATAATACTTTTCTATTATTTTAATTTTTTGTTAGAATGTTTAGATATATCACTCCCTCTTGTGTTTTTTTTTTCCACAAACTTTAGGATAGTAATAACACAATTGTTGTTGTTCTCATATTACACATCTTATGTTATTTTAGGTTTTGCTCTTAGGTGTAGATGCACATAGGTTAATAGCATGAAGTCTACTCCAAACTTATTTCTTATTTGACTAATTATGACAGTTGAAAAAACCAATTTGGGGAAACCACATTAGCAAGTTCCCAAGTAGTCACTCTCATTTCTTTTATTTTAGCTACAAGAATTCCAATAATTTTCTCACTTGGAGGTTTCATGTTTTTTCCTTCTTTTGTTATCTTTAGTTATTTATGCTAGGGATGAGTCCTCACATGGGTGTTTAGGTTAGCGTTATTGATATGTAAATAATAAAATAGAGTTATGTAAGTTAATATTAAGTTGTTGAGAGATAATTTAATATTATATTATTGTGAATGTGCAATTTTATAATAATGTAAATGAATCTTTAACACAATTCATGTAGAGATTTAGGAGTGAAAATAGGAGGGAGAGAATTAACTTGGTCAAACAACTCACCTAGATTTAGTGTGAGAGGTTGGTTGAGTTGTTATAGGAGTTAGACAAAGTTCTACCTATATATTTCTAACTCGTGATATTGAATAATGAATAGAAAGCATAGTATTGTTTATGTGTCAAAATTTATAGTCTAAATTTCAACATGGCATTAGAGTAGGATTAGGTGTAGTCCCCTCATAGGAGTACCCAGGAATATGAGAGTATGTGATTTAATTTATGAAAGATAGTCTAGCTGATAGTTTGGGAGAGTGTATTAATTTTTTTTGTGTATTGTTTGGTTGTTGAGAGTGTAATCTCCATGATCAGTCAATGGCATTTGGGTCAAACTATACAAATTTCACAAAGACAAAGAGATCTATGGTGGATGAGAGCCTCAACCCTCTCATTAAAAATGTCATGACCAGTTGTGTCAAGTTTGCTTTTGAGGTTGTTGGGGTGCAAGACCTCTATGTTTTGGGAAGTGGAAATGGTGAGAAGATTGGTACCCATGTAGAAAAATTTATGAAAAGGGAACTAAAGAGCACAAAGAGAGTTGATATTATTGATGCAATTGGATCCAACATAATAATTGATAACTGAGGTTCAAAAGTGATGCAAATACTACTTTCTTAAATGAGGATATAAATGAAGAGTGTATATTAAATAAGACACAATTTTGTTATAATGGCCTTGAGAAACAAAGGTTAAAGGAATCCATGATTCATAGATTTGATGGTCGCATTGAGCCTAGTGTTGGTGTGATTCTCTTGAGGTTATTACACAAGTGGCCCATAAAGTATTACTAGAGGAAAAGGTTGGTATATATGGAAGCTCTCTAACATTGAATCCATGATGGCTTTGAAGGACTACATGAACAAAATGGGATTTGATAACATATGATGGCATGGATCCTTAGTCAAATTTTCACCCTAATTTCTTCTTGAACACAAGCATTGTTTTCCTTGAGAAGGGAGATACTTTCCTATTTGTTGGAATAAATCCAAGAGTTCAAGATCCAATGGTAAATGCATAATTAAAAAAATTGTGAGAGTAAGACATGTGATAGCCATCCCATACAATTATCTTATGATCATGAGAACTTGGGGGCTAGAAACTCTTATTCAAATAGCAGAAGGTAAGCATCCATTATGCTCAACCCTTGTTAATACAAAGAACCCCATCATTGTTGTTAGATAATTTGCACCTTACACCTTCCTCTTAACCTCCTACTGATTTTATTTTGGTGTCTATGCACACTTTCATTTTCTATGTGGTTTTTAAATAATGGAAATTTCACATTGTAGGGGAGTATATTTCATTTCCATTCTATGCCAAATTTGCTAAAGTCAAGGGTAACTTCTAGTGGATATGGCAGTTTCCTATGTCACTAAAGATAGAGTTGCAACGGTCAATAATAATGACTATAATTGAGAACATTGTAAACATTCCACTATTAGGATTCAAATGAGGATAATATAGGTATCATATATATTATAAAAAATTGTATAGGATGCTACCACAATAGTGTGTCTCACTTTTGGGACATGTTGATTTTTTCCTAAAATCACTTTTTTTAGAAAAAGTAATGATTTAAGCCTTAAGAGGTTCCATCTAAAGGTTTTTAATTGAAAAGGGATAGATAAGACCCCCTTAGATAGAACCCCTCTAGTATCAAATCATACCCACAATGGAGTCTCCTTCACACTTATCAAAATGTTGGAAAAAAAAACACTTTTTCTTTACCTTTTGAGGGATTAAACAACGCCATTTAGAAATTATATTTTACAATATTATAGCCCTTGAAACAAGCTCTCCAACAAGTGTAGTGTTGATATGTTTTCATTTTATCATGTATTTAATTTTTAATTTTTATTGAACATAGGCTTTTCTTTGAACATCAAGCTCTTTATTTTGTAGAGGTGGAAAAATAGTAAACCATTGTAAAAAAAATTCAAAAAATTCCCTTTCCGTAGGTATTGATGTCCTTGTTTCACCAAAAAAAGAAAAACTGGATTTCGATAAATAAACAACAAGTTAGGTTGTACGACACACATGTATGTCCAAATTATAGTTATAGTTACTCTGGAAATTAATTAAAAAATATATATGTAACAAAAAATTATGGAAAAATATCCTTTCCCTATATATTGATCTTGAGAATCTATATTTCAAAAATTAGATTTTTATCCTTTATAGAAAAAAGTTATGTTGTACGACACAAATGTTACTTTCTGAAAATGTTGTTTTTTGTTTAAAACTAGTTATTAAATGAGATGTTGAAAGATTCATGATATATATATATATATATATATATATATATATATATATATATATATATATATATATATATATATATATATATATATATATATAATTAGAATCTACACACAAATTTCTACAACTCACTAGTTTGCATCATCTTCAAATTCTTAATGATTTAGCTGCTATAGGTCTCAGAAGATGAAGATTCAATTAAAAATATTGATGTGAATGACCATCTTGGGCAAAAAGTGAGACACAGTATTGTGATTATGTGTAGCAAGATCTAGATAGAAGTATGTAAACCTAAAAGTACACATAGGCATATGATTCTAGTTCTAGTTCATGTGATGAACTTTCTCCCCATGTTTGCACTAAAGGGGTGTTAGGAATTAGTCCTCACATGGGTGTTTAGGTTAGCATTATTAGTATGTGTAATCAAATAGAGTTGTGTAATTTAATATTAATTCATTGAGAAACAAATTAATGTTAAAAATTATTGTGAGTGTATAATTGTATAATAATGCAAGTGAGTTGTTAAAACAACTCATGGCTCGAGATTTAGGAGTGAAAATAGGAGGGAGAATTAAGATAGTTGAACAACCCATCTATATTTAGTGTGAGAAGTTGGTGGATTTGTTATAGGAGCTATACAACTCTTCCTATATATTTGTAACTCATGATATTGAATAGTAAATGGCAAGCATAGTATTATTTGTGTGTAAAAACTTGCAACCTGAAATTCAATAATCTAAATTAATTTTTATGCATATCATCTCTTTTATGTTGTAGAAATTAAATTATCATGCTATGTTATTTTATTTTTGTTATTGTTTCATATCCCTAGATGTGTGTAGGTCATTCCTATTTCTTAAAAGTTCTTCATTTTCTATATGGATTGGTTTCCTTTTGTGTACGAAGGACCACAATGTGTTTAAACACTATCTTAGGTGTGTTGTAATCCAATAAGCATGTTGAGATCCATGCAATGCATTGTAATCCAACAAGAATATTGATATCTATATTTTAAAAACTTTCTAAATTGTTTTCTAGATTCTTGTTTAGTCCAAGTTTTTATTATCAACTCATTTTATCTAGATTCCACTTCTATTTTTCTAGTTTTCTTCATTTCAAAGCAAAGCATAGTAATTTTTTTAGGGAATGAACATAGCTTCTATTTAGGTGAAATGCATTTAGATGGAATAAATAATACAATGACCTATTTAAGAGCACTACCTCGCTAAAAAATTATCTTTATGGTATGCCCTATACCCTTCCCCCTTTTCCTACGACTCTTACTTGGAGTTACCTCTAGTGGGTGAAGAATACTTTGATAATGAGAAAGCTTTTGACTTTGCTAATCATGAAAAAATTAACTATGTTGATTATGAAATGTAGGGAAAAGGGGTCCTAAGTCCTAAATGCAAAGAACCTAGGATTTAAGGGGCTTTTTCCCATATTTCATTAGACCAACCACAAATCCAAGAGATTGACTTTCAACTCAATGGCAAGTCAATCAGACTTGGGATGGTGGATTCTTTAGGGCCTTAGGATAATTAAGAATGATCTAGAAATTATTTGAAATGATGAAACTAATTGAACTATACGACCTAATAAGTAAAATGTAGATTCCCGAAGATAAACAAACTGTAACAACACTTTGCAGGCAGATTTGGGAGATAGCAGAGAGTATGTACCTATCACCAAAAGTTGATTTTGGCATGTGCAAAGGGACTGGTTAGCCCCTAGGCAAATGGGTCTTTGTGATCCTTTCTAAAACTTCAAAATCTGTTATTGTATCCCTTTGTCTTCTCTATGTTCCTGTACCTGAAAAATGTTTGTCTTTGAATCTAGACCTACAATAAATTTGCAAAAAGAAATGTTCGGGTTTGTTTGTATGGGGGTTTGCCTTGGTCAAACCCAATATTTGGTAATTAAACCTTGATAAAAAGAAAAATATATGATAAAAGACATTGTATGAGCTCCAACCTTATGTGTGTCTAAGGTTGTTATAAGCTAAGATGCAAAGAAACACTACTCAAGTACATTAAAGTATAATTCTTAAATGACAGTGACAAGATCCACTTAGGGAGAAGTCAAAACACCCTAAATAAATTTGAAACACAATAATACCTTGTTGTAGGATTCTAGTAGAATGAAGCTTTAAGATGAGAACACTAGGAATTTCAAGTCATTAGGTTAAGGGAAATGAGAAAATGCATCTCCCAAACCTAGAATCCATCATGCTCTTCTATAGGCATCAACCTTCAATCATATGACAAAGCTTGATCAAATCTACAAATGGACTTGAAGACTTGCAATCTCAAATAATGTTGCTTCAAGACTCTAAATTTTTCTTGCTTGAATGTTCTTTCTTATGTTCTCTTGCTCTCTCTTTTTCTTCTAATTTGAAATGGTGAAAAGATTAGGATTTTATAGGCATTTTTCTAGTTTCCCGAAGATTATATCCCGATAGCCAACTATTACAATTTGAATTTTGAATATTAAAATGTCGTCATAGCTTTAGGGACCCATTCACCCATGGGAAAAGGGTCTTGACCCAAACTTCCAGGACACACTTGTTTCAGGGAAAATTAATGATAGGTTGCATTTGTTCAATGCTTGTTTCAATGTCATAAAATGATAAAAATAGGCCTTGGGATGCATAATGAAGAGGTAAAAACTAAGCGTAAAATTGCACTACCACCTACAAGGGAGTACAATTTTCTACTCTACATTTAGCCTCCACTTTAGCAGCCATATGACGCTATGTGCATATGCAAGCTAAAGTACTAAAAGTATATCATGCTTCATAAAAGGATACTCATATGGATATTCTAGTTCATTTGTGAATCGGGGAGAATGAAGTCCCCAGTGTAGTTATCCACAAAACCACAATGTTAGGAACTACATCCTACAAAACCAATTTGTTAGCTATTCAAAATCATCTTATTCTTTGAAATAGACATGTCAAACTTCTATAGAGAACCAAATTCAAGGGTAGATGTATGCCCCCCCGATTCCACTTGCTTTATGGAGGTGGAATCAAGGTAGCAATCTAACCTCATCGAATTGCTATGTTTTATGATGAAATGATTATGAGCTCACAACACTATATGTCGATAAATACTAGATAAGATCGGGGGGAACTATGAACCCAACACAACAAACAACATTGAAAGCAAAGTTATCTAGCCCCTATTAGGATGATTTGAGTGAAATGTGGTTCCAATAAATTTTACTATATGTTAGTGAAAAATCATGTTTTTGAACATCATTTTGACATTTACCATTGAGAGAGATACCTTGTTGTAGAGGAGTGAGGATGTCAAGCCGATGACTATACATGCCCCAGAGACTAGAGGTCCTACAATCAAAGGTTGCGAGAGGTACCATCATAGTAGAGGTGAGTCCCTTGTACCTTCTCCCTATGATTTACCTTAATATTCTTCACTGTTTTTGAGATTTTTCAAAAATCATGGTGACCCTATCCCATTTTGGCGACCCTATCCTAGAATGGTGACTTTGTCCTAAACCCCACATCCCAAAATGGTGACCTTGTCCCATTTTGGCCATAGTTTCCAAGGGAAATTTTACTTTGATTTCAACTATTTGGTTAACTAATTTTTCTATGTTACTCATGATTTCCTCTGCTTCTTTCAAGATCCACCATGCACCTATCAACATTTAGGAGGACGACTATTTACTCTTCTTTGCGAGCATGTTACCTGACTAACTAAGGAGGAAGAGGAGACTCTTTGTATTACCAGATTGTTTTGGATATACCTCATGCCACCCATGAGGTATCATGATGCTATGCTGGTGGCATTGGTTGAGTAGTGGGATGTAGATACTTGCACATTTTGTCTCCCAATAGGAGAGATGGTAGTAACATTGGAGGATGTCTACCATATTCTTATATTACCTATCTAGGGTGAGACTGTTCACCTTGATGAGGATCACATACCCTGACAGATGAGGTATGATATTCAATACTGCATCGATTGTCATAGAGATGATATATCACTCATCGAGCTCCAATGGCTTATGTATGCTCATGTTCCTTTGATTCTATTGATTATGTGTGTGGTTGTTGCATTAGCTCTTGTACCTAATGGAAAAAGCACACACCTTAAGGGAGGCCTTGTGCATATCATACGTGAGATGGAGTAGCATCAAATGGTTTATGCATGGGGAAAAATCATGCTCACTCACCTTTATTATGATATTGGTTGGATCATTTATCAAGAGATTTACAACATAGTACATTGTACACTTCTTCAAGTGTGGGCCTTCGAGCTTATCACATGTATTAGACCAACTGGTTTCCCCATGATAGCAACCCTTAGTTATCCACGATCCTCTAGTTATACATTGAGACAAGCCTGGCAATTCAGACATCTATTACACTAGAGAGTCAGGTTTGATTATCTTAAGGAGGATGGCATAGTATGGAAACCATATAAGACTCTACCATAGTGGTTAGACCTTACACAACATCTGACCAGGATGCAACAAGATAAATTGTTTTTTGGATGACATGAGTATATTGTGATACCATTTTATTATGATTGGGTCATGCATCAACTTTTAGATAGATTCATATATCACCTAGACCATGACCTATATTCTTGAGAGTCACACGTAGTGGTGCAAGGCTAGGAGACATTCATCATCCTACCATCAACAATGTCATTTCTAGTGATTCAAATGATGAGAACTAGGATGCGCCCCCAACATCTAACTTAGATGATGTAGGTGCCACTATAGCCTATGAGCGATGGTGGGTGAGAGCATGACCTCCACACGTATTCCTTGACAATCATCCCATAGGGGTAAACCCACAAAACTTTTTGACAATTCCATCGAGGAAGGAAAAATGCATTTTTGAATGGAAAACACTTTAGGGGATTCGCTAGAACGAGGAGGTTCACTAGAAAGCGAGGGGGGGTTCTCTAGAACCCACCCTTTTTAGAAAACCCCCCTTTAATGGGTTTTCTTTTTTATTTGTATTTAAAGGGGGGTTTTAGCGCCTTTTTTGCCCTTCTCCCCCTCTTCTACCAATTTTTTCAATTTTTTTCCTTTTGAAGCTTTGGGTTGAGGATGAAATTAGAGGAAACTTCATAGACCCAACTGGATGATGATAGTCCTCGGAACGAGCTATCCATCGAATATAATTTTAATATGTTTTTGTTTTATTATGTATTTTTTTTAGTTTGATTAAACATAGGTTTTTCACCGAAAACCTCTATTCTACACATTTGGAAATATAGAAAATTATCAAAAAAAATTGAAAAACATCAATGCACTAGATATTGATGTCCTTGATCTAACCAAAAAAAAAATTGATACATACAAAAAAAGTTGTGTTAGCAAGTAAATCATGTCTAAATTACAACTGGTTTGACTTCAAAACTTAATTAAGAAAAAAAATTCAATGAAATGCTACGAAACCAATTCCATGCACTAGATATCGTAGTCATAAATCTAAATTCAAAAAAATTAGAATTTTATCCTTCATAAAAAAAAGTTATACATGTTAGCAAGTACATTGCACTCTTTAAAAATGATGTGTTGACCTCCTTTAATGGTTTAATAACAAAGCCCTTAGAGATATGACTAAAGAGATTGGACATCTGCACTAAGTAGTTATCTCACTCATCATGAAGGTGCATTTCATTTGTCAACCTAGGGACGTAAACTTGAAATGGATCAGCATTGTATGTGCACTAGGACTCTACTGCAGTCATCCATAAACTAGGAAAGAAATAATGTTGGAAATAAAATGTTGAAAGGAAATCAACTTAAACACTAAGCATAAATCAACATCTACACTAAGCATTAACAAGCAGACTGAAAATGAAGGATAGAAATGGAAATCTTAGCAGACAAACAAGAAACTATTTTGTTTGCCTTGGCTGCAGGAACAATCACAGAACAAAATTTCAGTGGCTGTAGGAACAAAAAATTGCTAAAATTGAAACTAACTACTGAACATAAAATAAATTATAAACTAATTGGGTGGAATTCTCACCAAGTGGGCCCCCTTGGATGAGTCTCCCTTACACAAACTCAAATGCAACAACTCAAAATATCATATTATTTCTTGAAAGGATGTTTACAACATCTCAGCAATATAACTATATTACCAAAACTGGAGAATGTGAATACAAACTCAAAACATCCAACCTTATCAAAAGGGGCATCTAACCATTATTTATAGAGAGAAAAACTACTGACTAGCCCTAACTACCTAGGCAGTTGACTCCATCAAAATAGGAGGATGTCACTTATTGAAAGCAAAAAAAAGTTGGAGGAAGTTATGCATGCACTAAATTGGTCAAAGCAGACTTGCTCCAATGGGAATCTAGCACAACACACTTCTTAGATTTGCTCAACAAAAAATATGACCATTAAAAAGTAGTTACATTCTTTTTATTTGAATTAAGAATTTCCCTCCATGAGAGTTCTCCCACCTTTGACTTATTAATGATCAGCGTCTTGACTTCTTGGCAACCGACCAGCTGACAAGAGTTTCTCCCACATAGCAGGCTTTGTTGACATTAGCATTTTAGTGGAAACATACACAATAACATTAGCAGGCACAAACAAATGTATATCTATAATTACCTTAGTAACATTCATTCAACCACTTGTAAATTCAACATAGGTAATTTACATAGCATGACAATGTCATTAAAGTCACAGAGATAAAATTATGCCCAAGGTCTATGGTTTTAAGGAAAATATCAACAACCAAGTGTCAAAGTCTATGATAGCAACAAAAAATATGTAATGAACCCTATCAAAATTGAGCCATTAATTGAGCTCATCATTCCCCCCAACCTAGCGTTTTGCTAGTCCTCTAGCAGAAGGAGCACTATTCTTTTGCCTAGTTAATGCCCTGAAGTCACCAACTTCCAACTGTCCCACATCAATCTTTGCAATGTTCGAATTAGGATCCCAATAGAATCCTTGTTTGTTCTCCAATATGTTCCATCTTTCCCTTTTTGCAACTATGTCATACTAGTAAAACTTGTAATCTAGCATAGGCCACAATAATGTAGGTGGCTAAAATGTTAATGGAAGCCAAAATTGTTACTTCCTTCTACCAATTTGTATGTACCTGTTGCAACATAGTTTTGTAAAGAGTGGGGTTCAACTTGTTTCAATTCTTCTAGTAAATTGTTCCACCTCTGTGCTAAGTATCCCATTACTTATTCTCCTATGGTTTCGACTACCTTCTCATATTCCTTGTAGGTCTCTTCTCTAATAGGCATAATCCTATCCTTGTAGCTGGGGCGGTAAAGAATTTTTTTCCATGTCTAGAAAATATCTCCAAGGTTACTAGATCCAGCCCTAAGAGGCAAGGGAGTATGAAATTCCCTTTCCCTATAAGTTCTATATTGCTGCCCCCAACTAATTTCATTCTGAATCCAAGACATAAATGCCCTTAAATGGAGGTCTCCAATATACAACAAGGGATTCCAATCATGATCATCAGACAAAACATAGTTATGCAGGTATAATTCACATAACAAATTTTTAACATCAGGAGGGGCAAACTGATAAGCCTAGAAAAATTCATGTGGAGTGTCAAGAGTAGGACTCAAACTTGAAATAATCCTTGATAGTTTAAAGGAAATATTTTACTCCTTCAAGTGTAGGGCATACACTCTAGGAGGATTTTTGCATGCCAACATTTTGGGTATTAAATCTACCACATTGTCTACCTTTTCCTTGAAGGCAACAATTTCTACATTCTTTTCTTCAATCTCTATATTTTTCTTTTTAATCTCATTTTGTAGCCTGCATTTTTCCTTTTTCCATTCCTTGTCTTTTCTTTGCATTTCACTCCATAGTTTAAGAGCTACATCATTGCATGAAAAGGCAAGAGGTTTATGTGTTCCTACCAAAATCTTCCTTTGCACTGATTCCTATTATTCAAATAAAACCAGTTGTAGTGATTCAAGTTGTTCATCCTGCTCTGGCTGCAAGAACTCTAGATTCTCATCTTGTTCTTGTTGTAGGGGTTCTGGACTTTTTTTTTGTTCCTGATTCCCAACCTGTTCTGCAATGGCAATGAGCTCTGTCAATCTGATATTTGCTTGTTACTCAAAAATATATTTTTCCTCAAGATTCACCTACCCCGTTGGGGCTTCTATCTCCTTCCTAGATGTTTTTCTAAGCCTAGGCCTTCTCTTTGGAGGTACACCAGTGGTTGGCCCAACTGGTTTTAACTTCTTAAGAGGGCTTTTATCTTTTTCTTCAGATGTAGGAAGAACAGTGTTATCAACCTTTCGTTTCCTAGGGCTTGGTGTTTTTTGGTTTCGCACTTGCTTCTTGGCCTTTCCCTTTCTTGTTTCTGCTTCTTTCATCTATGCTTCCTCTCTCCTAAGGGCAGTCCCAGTTTGAATTGGGGTTTTGGGAAGAGCATTAATATTAGAGTCTGAGGATGAACTTTCCTCATCTAAATATTTTGACTCAGAAGAACCAATTTCAATAGTTTGCTCGACTGCAGGAGGATTTGAACTAGGGTTTGCACTAGAGTTTGATGCTCCAGGAGTAATTTCAGTAGCCCTCACTTCCCTAATAACCCTATGAGGTTGAGACTGACCTCTAGGATGTACATTTTCTAGTCTAAATTGATCAATGTTTACAAATTCCTCCCATGTCATCTCAGACACCTCTTGCAGAGATTTCTCTACTAACAATTTTATTAAACAATGGTGAGAGACAAAATTATCCCTACCTTTTTGAGTCTCAACCGCCATGATTACAAGGAGGTGATACATTACATTGGGAACGCTCATTCTTCTTCCATGCCTCATGTGCTTCAGGAGCTTGAAGTGTACAAAATGGAGGCATGATTGACAACCCTCACAAGTGATATACTTAACAATGTGGATAGCTACTTTTTTCCATGGCTCTGGTAGGTAAGTTTTCTTTGTACCTTGTTTATCCACAACCAATGGAGGCTCATTGGGTTCAATAAATTCAGCCTTGGCTAACCTTGCATCTCTGGTAGTAGGGTATGGATCTCCATGGGCAGGGAATCCCATTACCTCTGCAATTCTTTCCTTAGTAACGATCACCTCCAACCCTTTTACCATTGCCTTTCCCTCAGAGAGTGTTTGTGTAAATTCTTGTGCAATGTATTCATTGTAGCTATCAAGCTTTAGGAAATAATCCAGCCACCCATAATTTTTGAACTCTTCCAGAGAAGGTGCATCTTGCATTACCACATCATGAATGGTGGGTTCATTCCTAATTAGTTGACCTCCCATTGTTTCATTTTCCTACAATCAAACAAACACTTTTTGCTAAATTTCCTTTTCCTGCAATCTCTTTTTGAAAACCACAACTTCTTCTTCCTACAATTCTTTTGTAGTGTTGATGCCAATCTCATGTAGCTCACCAATTTATCTTTTTGGGTGATGTTTAAGATTGTGACTAAGACAATAAAGAATAATAAATGAAGGGTATTATCAAGAAAAAATGGCAGCGGTTCAATGACATTTCACACATGCAAGCCATCATTTCAATCTATCATTCAAATTAGCTTATTTCAAATTTGCTAACATGGATGACACATGGACTTGTGAGTTGATGCTTCCCCCCAACCTAAATTACAACATGTGTCCGCATAGGCTGGATGATAATTATGATTGGACAAGGCAAAGTACAATTTTATGCTATATGAAATATCCACATTAAATTATAGTAATTAAAAAAATGCACTAAAAGTAATTAAGAGATAACAAATTGTCACATATGTACCTGAAAACATGGAGTTTTGTTGCAAAGAATGTGGAGAAAGTATTGGTTACCTTGAAAAAGTATGGTTGAGCAATTAATGTAGTGGTGATGGAATCGAATGATGGTGGAGTGGAGTGATGGTGGAGTTATGGAAGAGAGAGAAGATGAAGATGGATGGGTGGATGGGTGGATTAATGAAGAAGTGGATTCCCACAAAAGTGGAAATATTTATTATGAAGTGATTTCATGTGTACTTGGATCGGTCAGAAGGAGAGATACTAGGTTTGCTTCCTTTGGATGCAAGAAGTTCAGTGGTTGGGTGCTAAATAAATTGCTACATGAACTCTTCCCTGGACATTAGCTTTTGATACAACCTTAGATGGTGGTCGTTGACCAAAATTTTGAATCTAATAGGGTCAATGGTTGTGAGTTGTACAACACCATTGGGAAATACTTTTGTAACTTCATGCAATCCCAACCATCTACTTTGCAATTTTCCTGCATTATCTCGATACTTGGAGTCATAAAGGAGTGTCCAGTCACCAGGCTAGAACTTCTTTTTCTTTATGTACTTATCATGTCAATTGACCGTTTGATTCTGCACTACCTTAGTATGATGCAGGGTTGTCTTTCTCATCTCATCCAAAGCATTCAGTTGCATGATTCTGTCCTTTTATGCCTCAGATATGTCCATCTCAAGATCTAGTGCAGTCTTAAGAGTCTTATGTTCAAATTCAATAGGCATCATAGTTATCTTCCCATACAGTAATTCAAAAGAGTGAAGCCTATAGTTATTTTCCAGGTGGTCCTATAGGCCTAGACAACTTCTGGTAGCCTATTTGCCCAGTCTTTCCTATGAATAGCCACTGTTTTAGTCAAAATTGCCTCAATTTCCCTGTTGGTCACCTCAAATTGGCCATTGGCTTGAGGATGATAGGGGTTAGACTTCCTGTGCCTCACATTATATTCAATGACTAGTGCTATAACAAGGGTTGATGTAAATTGAGCCCCTTGATCAGTCACTATCTCCTTTGGGACCCCATAATGAGTAAAGATTTCCTCGTAAAGAAAATTTGCAACCTTATTATCTCTGGCATGCTTCATTGCCTTCACCTCAACCCACTTGGTCACATAGTCAGTGCAAACCAAGATGTAGGATTTACCATTCGATGGAAGATCAATGGGACCTACAAAATTCAGTCCCCATTTATCAAATGGAGTGATGACTACTTGTGGGTAAAGATGCATCTCATCAAATTTGGTTGGTCGGCCCATCCTCTGGCATCTATCACACTTCCTTGTATACTTTCCTGCATCATTATGAAGTGCGGGCCAGTAATATCATGTATTAATGATCTTCATTATTGTCCTCTTAGCTGCAAAATGCCCTCCACAGGGTTCATTGTGACATGCATGCAATATATCATATGTATCATCTCCTCTTACACATCTCCTTATTACATGGTTTGGTCTAGTGTGAATAAACAATCTACAATCCATGAGAAAGGAAAGGTTTTCTCAATGAGTACCCTTCTCTCTTTTGGAGAGAAATGAGGAGGAACTCTCCCTGTAACCAGGTAATTAGCTATGTCAGCATACCAAGGTGTATGCACACTGATGGAAAACAAATGTTCATCAGGGAAAGAGTCATCAATGACTTGGGTGTCCTTTGATGTAGTCAGTCTAGAAAGAAAGTATGCTACAACATTTTCCTTTCCTGGTTTATCAACAATGGTGATGTCAAACTCCTACATCAGCAACAACCATCTTTCTAGCCTACTTGAAATCAAGGGCTTATTCATGAGGCATCTTATTGTTGCATGGTCTGTATGAATAAAAATTTGATACCTTGTTATGTAGTTCCTGAATTTTTTTAGGGCATAGATGACTACCAACGTTTCTTTTTCTATCACTGTATAATTAAATTCATCCCCTTGTAGGTTTTTGCTGACAAAATAGATTACATTCTCAATGGTTCATTCTTTTTGTCCCAATACAACTCCCACAACATAATTTGATGCATCTATATGAATGTGGAAAGGAAGCTCCCAATTAGGACCTTTGAGCATAGGATCATGGGTTAAATTTGCTTTTAGATCAGAGAATGCCTTGTCATAGTCCTTTGTCCACTAGAATTCAATATCTTTAGTCAAAAGATTGTACAGTGGTGTTGCCATTTTACTGAAATTTTTAATGAAACACCTATATTACCTTGCATGACCTAAAAAACTTCTAACATCTTCTTGCTTTGCAAGAATAGGCAGATTGGTGATCACTTCAATCTTGGTTGGGTCTACTTGAATTCCTTTTTGACAAATGTAGTGTCCAAGGACTACTCATTCCTGCATCATCATGAAGCACTTCTCATTGTTCAAGGACAAATTATGGTCTTCACATCTCTGTAAAACCTTCTTTAGATTCTCTAGTGCTTCTACAAAATCAACACCATAGGTAGTAAAATCATCCATATAAATCTCCATGCAATCATGTGAGATGTCTGAATATATACTAATGACTGCCCTTTGAAAAGTTGCAGGTGCATTACACAACCCAAATGGAAGCACTAAGTAGGCATAAGTCCCCCAAGGATAGGTAAAGGTGGTCTTCTCTTGATCCTCAGGTGTAATTTGTATTTGATTATAGCCATTGAATCCATCTAGAAAAGAAAAATATTATTTTCCTGCAAGGGAATCCAATACTTGGTCTATGAAAGGAAGGGGAAAGTGATCCTTTTTGGAAATAGAGTTGAGTTCCTTGTATTCAACACAAACTCTCCATTTACCTCCCTTTTTAGGCACAATCGCCAATGGGGACACCCACTGGTTGTCTAAGATGGGGTAGATAAATCTTGCATCCAATAATTTGTGTAGTTCTCCTTTTACAATCCTCCTTAATGTAGGGTTGATTCTCCTTTGTGGCTACCTCATTGGTGTGCAATCATCTCTAATACATATCCAATGAGTATAGAGCTTGAGGTCTAATCCCTTCATGTTATAGTAGTCCCATGCAAATGCATGTTGGTGGGTCTTCAACGAGTTTGTCAAAGACAACTGTTGCTCTTGACTCAGCTTGTTATTAATATTTAGATGTTTTCCTTTTGACACTTGCACTTGTGTGGTTAACTCTATCATAGTTGCTTCACTAATACTTGGCATTTTTAGTTCATGTGGCAGTAGTGTATGGAGCATATTAGTTGCTGCAGGAAGTTCAGTTGTAGGAATAGCGGGAAAAAGTGTCTTCACTGGACCTGCAAAACTAGTTTCATGAGTAGATGACTCTTCATGCACCTCACAACAGTTCTAAATTATGTGGGACAACACTTCATCTTCTTCCTAAAGTTGCATGAAAGAAATTCTTCCTGACATCATGAGTTGTGCCACTGAATTGACTTCCTCGGCCTCTTCTCCAACATGTGGCCATATGGTGTTATCCATGTCATGGGATGGTTAAGAAAGAGGGTAGAGAACAAGCTTTTTGGTACTCTTCCCATCAGAGATGGTCGTGTACCCTAACCAACATGCAATGTAAGCATCTATTGTGGCCAACCATGGCCTTTCTAGAATAATGGGACACCTACCTAGTGTAGCTTTAGGAGAAGGGATCATAAATTTTTTTGGGTACTCCCAAGAGTCTAGAGTTACCACAAGGTATTCTACTACACCATTAGGTTTAACAATGGAACTATCAGCAAGCTGCAAGACAGTAGGAGTAGGTCTCATGTTTGCAACATTTAATTGTTGCAGGATATCCTTAGTCATCACATTTATTGCTGCTCCCAAGTCAATTAGAGCATTCTTTATTTGGATTCCATTTATCATAACTCCTTGGGTCAGTGTACTTAGGAACTATAACTTTTCCAAGCATGATATCTGCCAGCTGTCCTACCACATGAATTGTGATGGGGTCTTTCTTTTTCCCCCTGGATTTTTAAGGCATGCTTCCTTGATTGCTTTGTCATATATAGAGACATCCTTTATGGCTTGAAACAAAGGTATCTTAACACATATGTGTTTTAGCTGATCTGAAATGTCAAAGGTTGTTTCCACCTTCTCTTCCTTTTGTTTAGCAACCTCTAACCTCTAAGGAAATGGTGGATCTTGGGTAGTGTGCTGAATTGGAACTGGGTCAGGATTTTTAGGCACACTCGACTGAATGGGGACATTCAGATGCTCCTCTTCTTCCACAAGAGGCTCAGTGATGATAGGAGTGGAAGGAGTTGGCAAAGTAGTTCCTGAATGCAGATGAATGTCACTCACAATCACAACATATGTAGGAAATTGATTAGGATCTACAGAGTATACTAGTTGTTGTTGTTGTGGTTTGTTATTTGGGTTAGGTGTGGGTTGAGCTAATAATTGAGTAGGTCTAGGTGTGCTTGAACTTGAGCTAGTAGGAGAAGGCATTATAGTAGGTTGTTGAGTTGGCTGCATGTAACTAGTTGTCTAGTTTGGCCATTGATGCCCTCTCCTCCAATGGGATGTTTGTTGCCAGTTTCTTGGAGGTGGCTGCCAATTCCCCTAAAACTGTTGCCAATTCCCCTAAGGTTGTTGTCACTAGGGTGGAGAGTTTTGGTGATTGGGCCAGATATTTGGAGGGTTATTCCAAAGTTGAGGTGGATATCCTCCATAGTTTGATGGATATGAGGGTTTCCATTGGTTTTTGGATGCATAAGAATTGAAATAAGGCCCAACCAAAGATAATGGATCTGGTGGCATACCTTGTCTTGGATCCCATGACCTCATTTTTGCAATGTAGTAGACTTGATCATCATCACCGTGGATTGGCTTGAACTCAGGTGGAATCTATTTGTTGTCAATGTTAGCTACCATTTTGCATCTGCAGTCCTTCTTTTGTCTACAACAAGGGCAGTATTCTGCCAAGATTGCCTCTGCCTCCTCATGTTTCTTCTTTGCTCTAAGTGTATTCAATTGGGTAGCTAGATTTTTTATGATGTTTTGCTTGAAATATACCAACAAGTGAGTAATCTCCATCCTTGAAACTCCACTGGTGGATGATTTACCCATAGAGGATTGGTAACCTCTTCCTTTCTTTGAAGCTACCCTGCAATAGTTCTAACGTATCTTCTTAATATCAACTTGGGTGATATCTCCTACTTCCATCAGGTCCAAAGCATCAGTGCGGTGTCATTAATTCCTCTCAGGAAGAGCAACTTTTGAGACTCTTCATTGAGTGTATGATGTGGAGATTTCTACAGGAAAAACAAAAACCTTGAAATGTAATCCTCCAGACTCTTATCTTCCTTCTACTGCATCCTAAATACGTCATCTCCTCTCATGTCACTGCCCCTACAATATTCCTTGTACTTCTCAAGGAACTTTGTCTTCATGTCATCCCAAGTCTCCATAGTATTCCTTCCTAATCTCATAAACCATCTCAATGCAACTTCTTTCAAAGTGGTAGGAAACATCTTAAGCCTATGAGCATCAGTGGTATAGTCATAGCTTCTGTAGAGTATATCAAACTCAAACAAGAAAGTATCAGGGTCTTCTATGACAAGTCCATAGAGCTTAGGAAGGACTAAAGTAGGGATATTTTTGAGGTTGTCAACTTCATTCTGATGAGCAATGGGGAATGGAAAAGCTAGTTGGTTAGGTCTATTTTTGTGTCTATTTTCATTATTCTCATCACCCATGCCTACTTGATGAAGTTCCAAAGCTAATGGATTCTTAATCAGATTTTGATCTTCAAAGGAAGTGTCTAAATTGGTCAGATGGGGAAATGCATCAACAAAGGGTGTGTCTCTTCTTATTCTTCATCTCTTGGTAGATTTTGATGTTCAACTAGCTGAAATGGATCAGGATTATTAGAAAGGAATCTTCCATAAGCATCTCTTTTCCTTCCTCTATGCATGTGGTATCAACTCAGTATCAACCAGCTCACACAAAGAATTGGTGAAAGAATAGTAGGTCATTACTTTCCTAAATGAGGGGTATACTAAGAGAAAACTTTTAGAAATACTACAACAAGAAAGAAACTATCAATTTGACTCCAAAGAACTTCCTAGTTTGACACCATCCCCGACAACGATGCCAAAAATGTTGGCCTCCTTTAATGGTTTAATAACTAAGCCCTTAGAGCTATGAATTAGAGATTGGACATATGCAATAAGTATTTATCTCACTCATTATGAAGGTGCATTTCATTTTTCAACCTAGGGACATAAACTTGAAATGGGTCAGCACTATATGTGCACTAGGACTCTATTACAGTCAACCATAAAATAGGAAAGAAACAATGTTGGAAATAAAATGTTGAAAGGAAATCAACTTAAACACTAAGCATAAATCAACATATGCACTAAGCATTAACAAGCAGACCAAAAATGAAGGATAGAAATGGAAATCTCAGCAAGCAGACAAGAAACTACTCTGTCTACCTTGGCTACAAGAACAATCACAAAACATAATTTCAGTGGCTACAAGAACAGATAGTTTTTGAAATTGAAACTAACTACTGAATAGAAAATAACTTCTAAACTAATTAGGTGGAATTCTCACCAAGTGGGCCCCCTTGGGTGAGTCTCCCTTACACTAACTCAAATGCAGCAACTCAAAATATCATATTATTTCTTGAAAGGATGTTTACAACATCTCAACAATATAATTGTATTACCAAAACTGGAGAATGCAAATGCAAAATAAGAACATCCAACCTTTTCAAAAGGGACATCTGGCCATTATTTATAGAGAGAAAAACTATTGACTAGCCCTAACTACCTAGGCAGTTGACTTCATCAAAATAGGAGGATGCCACTTATTGAAAGCATAGAAAAAGATGGAGGAAGTTATGCATGCGCTAGATTGGTCAAAGAAGACTTGCTCCAACAAGAATCTAGCACAACACACTTTGTAGATTTGCTCAACAACAAATATGACCATTAAAAAGGTAGTTACATCCTTTTTATTTGAATTAAGAATTTCCCTCCGTGAGAGTTTTCCCACCTTTGACTTCTTAATGATCAACTTCTTGACTTCTTGGAAACTGACCAACTGACAAGAGTTTCTCCCACATAGTAGGCTTTGTTGACATCAACATTTTAGTGGAAACCTGCACAATAACATTAGCACACACAAACAAATGTATATCTATAATTACCTTAGTAACATTCATTCAACCACTTGTAAATTCAACATAGGTAATTCACATAGCATGATAATGTCATTAAAGTTACAGAGATAAACTTATGCCCAAGGTCTATGGTTTTAAGGAAAATATCAAAAACCAAGTGTCAAAGTCTATGATAGCAACAAAAAATATGTAATGAACCCTATCAAAATTGAGCCATTAATTGAGCTCATCGTGGTGTTTACTGCTACAAACTAGTTTTTGAAGGATATGGAAAAAGAAGTGCAATTTGATTCCAAAATTTTTGAAAAAAATATATTTAGAATCTATAGAAAAAATGTCACAAATCACTTGTTTGCATCATCTTCAAATTCCTCATGGTTTAGCCACTATAGGTGCCCGAAAGTGAAGATTTAGTTAAAAAAATTCAATTCAATGTCTAGTTTGGCCAAAAATTGTAAACTAATATTGTGGGATCACCCATAGGCGATGATGGACCTTTACCATATTGAGATGAGAGAGAGGACGAGAATGTGGATGGAGATACAAGTGATAAATATGTTGCAGTAGAGGGTACAAAGGAGGAGGGTTAGTAGCCAATAGGAGAGGAGCTTGATGAGCCAGTAGAGGCCACAAATGCCCTTGAAGAGAGACCAACATCTTGTCCTTGCATCACCCGACCACATACAATGACTATAGTAGGAACCTTGTCCCATGAGTGTGGAGAGTGTAGTAATGCTGCACCTACCACCCTTCCGACCCATGAGAGGAGTCTCAATAGGGCACCTATTGTATCTTATTGAGATCGCAATTGGAAAGTTGGAAATCTAGGTGATGATAAGCTATTTATCTTTTATGTTTTAATTATACAGTACTTGTTATATCTTGTCTTGACTTATGTTTTCCTTCTTTTAGTTGGTACATGAGAGTGGCTAGACTTCTTCAGTTGAGTCACCTTAGATATGGCACCTCTTATGCCTCCATAGTAGGCGACACAAAGGGAGCATAGGCCACCACCTAGTTTGGGGCACCATGTTGACCTATTTGATCCCTTATCTAGGTGGAGGATAGCCTACGATAATGCCATGAGGACTATGATTTATTTAGATCCAAGGTTGAGGAGGTCAAAGCTAGGGAGGAGCAATCTAGAGCTGCACACGAGGAGCTTAGGATTTCCTATGAGGAGCCTAGTACTAGATATGAGGAGCTTTGAGCTACCCAAGTTCCTTCCGAGAGTGAGTCATAGGATTTCATGCAGTCAAAACTCAACAAGTTGTAGGCGGATCTCACTAGAGTGCTGACGGATAAGGATCAAAAAGATCAAGAGCATATTGTAGCACTCATACATGAGGGGATAACTAGAGGTAAGGTATGAGGCCTTCGAGATCAGATGAGCTCTACGAGTTGCTCTTGCTCCACTGTCTCTCGATGAGCACCAACACCAGGCCTCAAGGAGTATGGTATCCATAGGCCTCTCTAGACATGCTATGTTATATCACACCACATTTTGTTACCATGGTGATCATGTATATAAACTTTATGATCTTCTATATAAGCATGTTTTATTTGTATGAGTTCTTATTTTGATTAGATGTTAATATGATCTATTAAACAATCTTGGTAAGATTATTTAATAAATGTCTCCATGATCTAAAAATTTATGTGACCTAATTGAAAATTGATGTTTATTTATATACAACATTAATGTTAAGTGTGACATAATAAACTAGATGCTCTTATGATCTAATTTATAAACTATGCATGTTTGATCTAATTTAATACCACACACATATGATTGAATAGTATGTAAAAGGTAATCCTTCAATTAAATGAACAATTACTCTATATAATTTGAGACACACCAATTTTTTTGTCAAGAACAAAGCAATGTGATATTAAATATAAAACCACCTACCTAATCTAACAACATGATTTAACATACATACTAGTCAAAAGGATTGTTAAGTGTAATACCTGCATAGATGTGCAACATTAATAGGTTCATTGAGAGGTGTTCCATCCATTACTTTTAGTGTATATGCTCCAAACCCATAGCTTTCTTCAATGATATAAGGACCTAACCAATTTGGCCTAAAATTTCATTTTTCTTCTAGAGTGGCACTAAAATTGCACTAATTTTTATATAACACTTAATCCCTTGTGTTAAATGAACGAAGAAAACATTATCATTGTAACTATGTTGCATTCCTTTGGAATAATCTTGGAGATGTTTGAGAGCATTTATATGCTATTCATTGAGAATTTCAAGTTGTTTTAACCATTTCTCTTTATACATGTGATCATCGATAATGCCCTTGAGAGAGATTCTTAAAGAGGAAATTTCTAACTCTAAGGGCATTATTGCATCAACACCATAAACAAGATTATAGGGTGTATTTCTTGTGGATGTTTGAATACTCATGTGATAAGCCCACAATGCATAAGATAGCTAGGTATGCCAATCCTTATTATGTTTATTTACCATTTTTTTGCAAGATTTGCTCAAGTGTTTTGTTTGTTGTTTTCACTTGACCATTGGATTGTGGGTAATAAGGTGTTGAAAAGTAATGAATGTGAAATGTTTCCAAAAATATCTTCACATCATTGTTCTTGAATGGTGTTTCATTATTTGAAACTACCACAAAAGGAAGACCAAATCAAACAATAATGTTTTCTAAGATTAAATGATAAATTATCTCAACAATCATGGAAAGAAGAGGGATTACTTCTACCCATTTCGTGAAATAATTTATAGCCGTGATTATAAATGCATGTTCAGAGGAAGGATGGGAGATTTTTCCAATGATATCCAAACCCCATATTGAAAATGGCCAAATAGGAACTTGGGCATGAAGTTTGAAAGTAGGAGCATGAATCAAATTATTATGCTCTTGACATTTATGACATTTTTTAACATGATTGAAACAATATTTTTCCATATTTCACCAATAGTATCCTATGCGGATCAAATTTTAAATTAAAGATATTCCCCCCAAATTCCCCCCATAAGCACCTACAGGAGCTTCTTTGAGGGCTATAGGAATTTCATATTGTTTAAGGCATCTAAGCAAAAGACCATCAAAAGATCGTCTATATTAGACATCCACTAGGATTAAATATCTAGTTGCAAGTTTTTGAATATGAGTTCTAGTGTTCTTAGTAGTTGGTCCAATAAAGGTAACTCTTTTAAATAATTAATCATTAGTGTGTACCATTCACTAGAGACTTTAATATTGGCAACTAAGACTTCTTTCACTATTTTATCTATTGATGGTTTTGTGAGGGTGTGAACAACAAATGTGAAGTCTGTAGAAGAATCTTCAAGAGAAACAAGGGAAGTTGTGCTTGCCATTGCTTTTTCATGTTGATTATCCTTTCGTGGAACATTGTCAATGGTGTAAGATTTGAAACGTTCTAGCAATGTCATTGCGAGATTTTTGTATTGAGATAACTTATCATGTTTTACTTGATAGGATCCATAAATTTGTTTAATGACTAATTGGAAATCATTGAATATACCAATGTGTTGAACACCTAAAGATAAGGCTGCATGTATCCCAACAATAAGGGCCTCATATTCTACAGTGTTGTTTGT
>VDFB02072415.1:131787-237866 GCA_007258455.2 Sequoia sempervirens
AAAAATGAAACCCTAATTCTTTAGACTTGGTCAATTTTCGCTTAAATTCACTGACGGGCGCAATCCCAGAAAGATAGACAGAACGAGAGAGAGACAACAGCAAAAACAAACTAAAAGCAAATCCAAAATTAGGGGGGTCCCCATTTGCAATGGGGCGATGTGTGAAAAACATCATAACAACTACCTCCAATAGTCTTCAATAAGAACACAACACACAATATGATGCCAATAAACTAGCCACTACCTCATATATATGCCATGGATGCCATCTACGCTGATTTAAATACCTATATTAAGGCTATATTAACAATTATATAGCCTAATTAAAGGTTATGCTAGCCATAAGACGGCTACACATATCAAATACAATCAATGGATTAAGGGCATAGCAGATAGCAATTGAAAAATAGGATTTTTTTAAAATACAGAAATTCCAATTATTCATAAATAAGGCATTCATCATATACATCATAAGTAGTTTCATGGACTCGCGGGACTCGGGCCATGGGACTCTGGAGTCCCGAATTCCTCGCCAAGTCGACTCACCACGGACTCTGAGTCAAGTCCAGAGAGTCCCGAAGTTAGACTCTCCCCGTGGTGCAACTGAGTCTTAAAATGGGTTAAAACCCATGTTTCTTTTGTTTTTTTTTTTCATTTTTAGACTCTCAATTGTGAAAAACAGGTCTGCAACTTGATTTGGGATTGATTGAAGCAAGGAGATTGAACTAAAAAGATCAAACTAGAGCCAGGTAAGTGATCTAACAATTCTTTTTGTTTGTTTTCTTCAATTTCTTGCATTCAAAATCAAAAAAATAAAGAAAAATAAGGGGAAATGCTACCAATTTTTTTTCTATTTTCCTTAATAGCTTAATTCTTATTGTTTCTAGCTTGGTTTTGCATTCTTTTTCTTTTGCAAATGTTTGAAACTTTGAATCACATTTATTTGCTGATTTTTTAGCAAACCCTAGCTGATTTTTTTTTTCCATGTTGAACTTGAAACAACAATGTCGTCTTCAAATCCAAAGGGACTAAAAAAAGACCCTGCATGGAAGTATGGAATTCCAAGAAATAAAAAAGGTGAATTGACATGTAATGAATGCCAAAAATGGATGACAGGAGGAATAAACAGATTAAAATACCACCTTGCTAGAATACATGAGCAAAATGTGGAGGGATGCAAGAATACTACTCCTGAGATTATTAGAGAGATGAAGGCCCTTCTTGCTGAATATGAGCTTAAAAAAGAGGAAAGACAAAAAACAAAGGATGCCCTAGCAGCAGCGATGAGTGGATCCCAATCCCAATCTACACCCTCTATGCCCCATGGTGTTGCAAGTCCAAGCTTCCGTGCTCCACATTCATCTTTTGGTGAGAGTCCTAATGGTTCCTTTTCTGCTACTAGTGCTAGTCAGGGTCCTTCATCAGGACCAAATTATTTTATTCCACGTAATGTTCCAGGAGCACAACCTTCACTTGAAGGTACTGGTTGGAATAAAGAAAAGCATCAAGAAGCTAGGATGGCTGCTGCAAACTTTTGGTACTTCAATAATCTACCTTTCAATGTTGCAAACAGCCCATATTGGGAAGGTTTGGTGAACGCCCTTACAGTTGCAGTAAAGGGGTTTAAGACCCCATCATCTAAAGATTTGAGTGGGCCATTGCTAGAGGAAGCCGTAAAGAATACACGGTTTGTGGTTGATGAGCAAAAAAAATTTTTGCGAAGAAAAGGTTGCAGCATTTTATCTGATGGGTGGACAGATGGACGAAATAGAACTCTCCTTAACTTTTTAGTGGCCTTTAATGGTGGATTGGTGTTTCTAAAATCAATAGATGCCTCCCATGAAGTTAAAAATGCTGAGACTTTATGCAATCTATTAGATGGGGTGGTCCAGGAGGTTGGAGTTGATAATGTTGTCCAAATCATCACAGTCAATGCAACTGTAAATGTAGCTGCAGTAGACTACTTATGGAGAGGTATCCCACAATTGCATGGTCTCCATGTGCTGCACATTGCTTAGACCTATTGCTAGAGGACATTGGGAAGATTTCATGGGTCAAAAGTGTGGTTGAAGATGCAAAAAGTGTTACAAAATTTATCTACAACCATACTTGGGTGCTTTCTTTGATGAAGAAATTTACAAATGGCAAGGACCTTGTGCGACCTGGAGTGACACGATTTGCTAGCCACTTCCTCATATTGCAAAGCATTCTTGGTGCCATTGGTCATCTCAAACAAATGTTCGTGTCTGATGCTTGGAAGGAGTCCTCATTTTCCAATAGACCTGAAGGGGAGAGGATTGTTGCCATAGTTTTTGATGAGACATTCATCAAAAATGGAGAGGAGTTGATGGGGTAAGTAGCAATCACACAAAAAAAAATTATACATGATAATCTATTTGCTGTTTTTATTTTTTGAGGGGTTAATTTTGTTATAATTTAACATTTGTTTTCATTTTTTTAGGTGACATAACCTTTGGTGAGGGTTCTTCGTATGGTGGATGGAGATGGCATGCCAATGGGTTTCATCTATGAGGCCATGGATAGGGCCAAAGAGGCCATATCACGTTACTATGGCGGCAACAAAAGGAAATATGAAATCATATGGTGCATCATTGATCGGAGATGGACACACCAACTCCACCAGTCGATTCATGCCTTTGCCTACTTCTTGAATCCGAAGTTCTACTTCTCGGACACATTTAAGGCGGATGAGGAGGTCATGGAAGGTCTTGTCATGTGCATTGATAGGATGGTGCCTGATCGTGAGCTAAGAGATAAAGTGCTTGATGAGTTGGAGGTGAGATTTGTTGCATCTTATTTATGAATTTGCAATGTTGAGCCTTGACTATCTATGAATTTTCTATATTTGATTTACTTTTTCTTTTATCTATTCAAGGTCTACAAGGGTGCAGACCCAGCAAGCAATTGAAAGGAGAGGAAAACAACAACCAGGTAAAAAATGAAATTAGAAACTTGATTCTTACATATAGATTGTTTACTTTATTCTTATTTCTTAATACTTATATTTTTTAAACATGTTTTTGTAGATCTATGGTGGGAGAACTATGGTGCTAGCACACCAAATCTTCAAAAGCTAGCCATATGTGTCTTGTCACAGCCATGCAGTGCTTCTGGGTGTGAACGGAATTGGAGTTTATTTGAGAACATTCACACAAAGAAGAGGAATAGGTTGACTCAACAGCGCCTAAATGATTTAGTTTTTGTTTGGTACAACCTTCGCCTTCGAACTAGAAAGGTGGAGGGTGTTTCACACGAGTCCATCGACTTGGATGACATTGATCCATATGGTGAATGGACTATTGATGAACAAAATGATGAGGCCGATGTCTTCCTTACTGATGAGGATCTTGCTGAATTAGAGAGAGCAGCAACAGCAGAAGAAGAAGCAGCAAGATTGGATGCCATGGAGGACGATGAAGACACATTCGAATATCATGTTTCCCCTTCTCGATCTCCTAGTCCTCGTTTGGATACTATAGCACGGGCACCTTCTAGTTCTAGGCCTCCAAAATTGAGTACCATTGGCAGGGGAAAAAGGAAGATGTAGATTACATGTGGTTGTTAATGTTTTCCTCTTTTTGACATGATTATATGTAAACATTTATAAATTTATGATGCTGTTCTACATTGAAACTATTAGTATTTGATGACTATGAATGATGAAATTTCAATTATTGAGTGTTTGATGATCATATGACATGTGTAATCTTTGAATTATGAGTGTTTGATAATCAAATTAGGCTCTTATGTTCTAAATGCATTAATTTGTTCTTGTTTTTGTAAAACTAGGGTTTTTTTTTTGGTCAATCCTAGCCGAAGTCTTTTCCCCGAGTCCGCCGAAGTCCCGAAGTCCGAAGCCATATTTTTAATGCCGAAACTGCTGGGCGAACCGAAGCCTAACTATGATATACATTATACAACTACATTGCATAATATTAAAACTGAATTGAGAATTCACGTGAGAGTCAACACACAAATTAACAAACTTTCATATATATATATATATATATATAACAATTACAACAAAATACACAAAGGCTACAACTACAAAATGGCAAAAACATAATAAATCTGCCACTGCATCTAATCTTCATCTGCTAGCACTGCATCAAAATTGAACAGATTATGGCCAATATCTCACATAGAATGGGAAATTTGTTATAGTATCTTGGAAGTATGGATTATAGTCATATTTAAATGGATTATACTACAGTTATTTCTCAGGTGCAGCCTACGTAACCTATAAGATGATGCATATCGTTGGCTCTAAGGCAATGTTACCCAGAACCACAGAATTTATGATTGCATCATCTGTGGGATTTGTGCAAATATAATTCCTCCTTTCAAGGCTAAACTGTGCTATATATTTGAATATCAAATTTCAAGAACTGTAATTCTTCAAAAAAAGCATCCTTGTCAAATGAAATATGCTAACCAATTTTTTTCGATGAATTAACACACATAACCAGCACTTAATCAACTCGGTTAGCGTTAGCTCCAAATAGAAATCTGAACTTGAAATGAAAACTACTCAACGTCAAGAATGTGCACTCAAGATCCCACTGAGGGCGAGGTGCTAACGTATGACGGAGTGTTGAATTTGAAAACTAGAAACTGATAGGCGGATAACCAGCCATGAAAAGCATTTCCTCACTACCACCAAACAGTGGGGGTAAAAGATTACAATTAAAACAATTCATCCGCTGCGGCGGGCATCCACAGAGTGGTGGGAATACTCCACTTATTCAGTGGGTGAGTTTACAACAATTATTAGGCAGCAAGCCAGCCTTTAAATCCACTCTTCCACTTATTAACGTGGGGGGAATACTGTCCACACAACCACTTATAACGTGGGGGGAAATTACAAACAAGATATAAGTTTATTCTAAAACTCAACCACTCAATTGTGGGAGTGTAAAACAGATATAAAATTGCAGCAAGTAAAGGAAGAGCTGTTAGTACTACTAACTAGCTTTACAAAGAATAAGAACAGCTGCAAATAGAATAGATAATCTTCCAAGAACATTAAACAGTTAGAGTATCACTTCCTCTAACATTTACAATGATATAAGATGAAGAATTGAAGCTCAAACCAGCATTATATCAAAAACTAACAAGTCTGATATAAAAATCTGCAATCTGGAAATGTCTATCAGCAAACAGCAAACTCATAAAAATGATCACAACTCCTTCAATATACCTCTGAATTGAATGAAACGAAATGCAAAGTCTCTTTGGAGGATAGGCGCCCAAACTCAAACCACAAAACTGCATCAAAACTCATGATATTATTTTGCACGAATCCCAAAGCACTCTCAAGATGGTACGGCCCTCAAGAGGGGCGATTTCTCTTGCTAAAAATCAAATACTTGGAATTAAATTCTGAAATTCTCCAAATATGATCGCCATTAGCATAGAATTGCAAGGATCAAATACCCATAACCAAAATAAATTCACATCAAAAGCTGTAAATGAAAAACACCTTCAGCTGTGTATACATCAGCAACATTAAAACTGAAATTCTCACCAAAATTCACCAACTTTGAAGCACAATCTGCTAGTCTGATTGAGAAGCAGCAATAAGACCAACTAGGTGTTGTCTTTCAAACACGAAATTGGATTGGAACTAGGAGGTAAGCATCCCTCGAAGTATTAAACAAGTTGTCATTTTGACAGCATAACATTAGCATAAACATTGGATAATCAGCTCTTCAAATAGCAGCAATATATAAGCTTTTGTTGGCAAATGAAGCAACAAGAACTCTTCAAATTCCAAGAAGTTGAATCACTTCAACTTCCAAAAAGGACGCCACCTTTTTGCCTTTTACTTTTTGAAATAATAAAATATCATTCAACTTCCCCTTTAGGCATCCATTTCATATTGCAACAATAAAGCATTTATTAAATAATTAAATGCTCACTTGACCCCTTTATGTCCCCTTCTTTAAAACAACTTGAAGTCATCAAGCCTAGGCATGGGGTACAACTTCAAGACATGAAAATTGACTAAGTCTGAAACTCAGTCCAAGGAGAAAACCAAACCCAAAGCCAAACCTGAGACTAATGGATAACAAGATGACTTGAGTTGAACTGCTGATGATGCCACTGCCAAAATTAGACTTACTAAAAATAGCCACTGCCAAAAATAGTAAGTTTACCTCAAAACCAACAGAAAGCAGAACTGAGCTGGAAGCAAGACTTAATGAAAGCTGACAACTGAACCACTGCCAAAATTAGTATTTACTAAAAATAGTAAATACCTAGAAATGCCACAAACCTCCAAGCAAGGAAACCCTAATTTCACTTTTGATCAACCTACGGATTTCCTGAAATAGGCTATCAGTCAAAGAAGAGCGTATGGCCAAAATGGGGACATTACAGTCCGCCCTTCCCAAAATTGCTTGTCCTCAAGCAATGCCACAACACTCCAAACTGATCCCACCAAACATATAGGATCCCGGGGTCCCATGTCCATCTCTGAAAAACCCCACCATGCTGATGCTGCTCTACTCTGATCATACAAATGAAATCATTGCACCAAAACCGCACTAACCATCCTTGCAACCTCAAAGTGATAACATGCCTGAAATTCAAGTCGAACAACATAGAAGGAATTGAATCAAAATCTAGCAGCGTCTCATGCTCAATAAACTCTGAGGAATTAACATCTGCAATGTCAATGTCAATCACCATTCTGAGAACAAAGAAGAATAATCTAAACAACTCAAAAATATTCTCATCAACATCACTCCTCAAAGCATCAAACCAAATCACAACAGCAAATGTGATTCCATCATAGCTATTTGCAAAGGAAAAAACAGCTCTTTGCCAAGTCATAGCAACTGCATCCTCAAAGCTCCTTAAGGATGTATAATGCCTCCTCTGAGTAATTCTGACATATTCAAGAAAAACTCTGAAAACTTCCACCAATCTCTCCCTCAAAGTCTCAAAAAGTTGAACCAAATCAAGCAAAGGTTCGCTGCCCCAAACACTAGTGCAAGAGATTGTACAAAGAAAGCCACTAGAACATAACTTGAACACCATCCAATACTGATCTGAATCACTATGAAACACCATTACCCACTTTTGAAGCCAAAAATCATCATTGATAAAAGATTGTGAAAAGAAAAAATGAGTGTACCAGCTGCCCATGAAATTTGAAATGAACCACTTAAAGTCTGATTTTAGGAAAATCAGTGTGCAAAGAATTGAACAATTGCTGCAACACTGAAAATCAGTGTCCATAATAGCACAACTGCTCAGGCTCAAGGCTGGAAACATCCTCTCAAGAAACTCCAACCCAACATTAAACCTTCCTTTGTTCAAAATATCTCTCCAATTCACCAGTTGATGAGCAGAAAGAACCATCAAATGGTTGGTAAAGATGGGGGCCGCATCAAAGATTCTAAGAATTGAATCCTTATTTCTCCAAATATCCTTTTTTCTACTTGCAACAATCTCCATCAAGCCATGTTGAGAATTCCAAGCGTGAATTCCCAACTGCAAATAATCTCCAACACATTGGGAAGAATTCCCAACATATCTCCAAGAGCCATAGTGAAAGTCTCGAGCACACAAATCCATGTAGTCAACTGCAACCATCAAAGCAAAGTTTGAACCTTTCATGACCAGCATTTTAGAATAATCCCTCATCAACAATGCACAATCTAGAAACCAAAGGGGCAAGTCTGAAAGTTCTCCCACAATTTGATGCATCTCTCCAAGACCTGACCTCATCAACCATTTTAAGATAGGTGGTACTCTTCCATTGGTTAATGCTGAGTGAAAACCAGCCAGTTCAAGTTTGAACACCATTAAATGCTCATTTACTATCCATCCCAAGAGAGTGTTGCTTGACATATAGAATGGATCCACCAACATTATCTTATGCTTGACTATAAAATTATGCATGTCAAAAACATAAAACTTCTTACCAATGCCATCCACATAGAAATTGTCAATCAACTCATAATTTAACAAATCATGTGAAGATGGTGGATTGTTGTACACAATCATAGAAACAATATTTCCTTCATCCCTTTCGTTGGTGTCTTCATAAAATTCATGCACATCTTCTTCAACTTGAAGATGCCCATCATTAGTTGCTGATCCATAGAATGTAGCGTGATGAATATCACACACATTACCAGTCATCACATCTAGCTCATGGCTGCAAGCTATCCCTTCTTGAGGCAAATTCTCTTCCCAACTCAAGAGTTCACACTCTTGATTTACCTTCCAATCACTATCAACATAATGAATCTCTATGGCATTATGCATTGTTTCAACATTATGGAATTCATTTATTCCTTCAACTATTTGCTTGATCTCCATTAGCCTTGTATTAGCTTCTTGTTCCATAAGTGTGGCTGACATAGATGATTGATTTTCTGTTTTGCAAAAAGAGTGATGAGCTAAGGTAAGATCAAGGCAAAGACTATCAACCTCTTTCTCCTTCTCTTGATAGGCATCATAGGTTTCCTCAGCAAACTTAATGGCATCATCTCTATCTGAGAGCAAATGCAAATAATCTGTTTTTATTGATTCCAATGCTTCTTTGATGGTTCGCACCATGGAAAGAGTGTCTCCACCCTTAACGCCATTCTGTCTCTCTTCAAACTGCAGCTCCCAGTAAAGTTCTTCAATACAATTGTGTGTGCTATCAAATCTTGATAACACCTTAACAATTTTCTCTTCTGAAACCAATAAGTTATCCTTCAAAACTTGCAGCTCTTTAGGCCCTTGATCCCAATCAGCAAAGAAGCTATGCTCATCAAACATCAATTTTTCTGATTTGTTTTCCTTGACATGATTTTCAAAATCAGCCTCCTTTCTAATCTTATCACTGCATAACTCCTGAATCGAAGGCTTGTCAACAACTTCTTCAAACAAATTAGTACCTCTATCTTGACCTTTCAAGTTCTCATACTCTTCTTGTGCGTAATTTTGAAAGGCATCCAAATCATTTGCTGATTTTAAAACATTCTTCTCTTCAACATAAGAAATCACGTTCTCATTAGCCATTGCTGCAACTTCTCCTCCAAAGATCACTTCATTACTTGCATTGCAAACTGATTTTTGAACTTCATCAGGATCAAAGGGGAATTTATCCCACTCCGGTTCTTTATCATACCTTGGTGACATCGCGCCCGGATCCCAAATGTGAAAGGTTTGATTGCAATGATCAATAGGAAAGAGATCATCATGCTCCTCTTGAACTGTTGACTCTTTGAATGAGTCACTCCTCAACCCACTTGAACTGAAATCTTCATCTATAACTTTCTCCACAGATGTAGTTTGATAATCAAACCCACTACCACTCAAGTCACTAGCATTATATCGGATTAAAGAATCATCAAAGCTGGTTGCTTTGAATATTTTGTCATTCTTTTCTTCAATGAAATTATCTTGAGTAGATGTGTTGCTGATTTTATCATTAGTGCCCACATACATACCAAAAAAGTCTTCTTGGACACTTGTCAATAATTCTTCATATGGAATTGGCTCAGCATAAAGTAGAGAATTATCCTTCACTAAATCTTCAACAAGAGGAGATAAAAACACATCGGAATCACCATCAACAACCTCACTTTCGTAATGGTCATAGGCTGGTTCAAAGACACCATTAGTATTTGCTTCATCTTGCTCTTCTTCAACGTACTTATCCCACACAACTATTCCACCAGCATCTTTTGAGAAGCCATTTGTCTCGAGATCTTCATTGCTTGAATCCTTATTAGGACTCAAGACTGCTGTAATGATCTTCTTACCATAATAATCTTCATTATTTCCCATCCCATGCAAGTCTAGGGATGTATTTTGGGACTCTAACTTAATCTCCTCACTTGCCAAGGTATCTTCATCAAGCCCACTTTCATTTTGAACCAAAATGTGCACCTTGCTTGTGTCTTCTTCAACACTAATTGACTGATTTTTCTCTTCAATTTGCTTACTTGTGGGCTGCAAACCACAAACAGATCCTTTTGCTTCTTCCTTCCTTGATTCTTCAACCATGGCAATTTCTACTTCCTCTTTAATCATTTTTTTGATGTAGTTGACCATAGCCAACTTTCCAGGGTCATGAATCACCGCACAATTCAAAAACGTGTCAAATGAAACATCGTTCTTAAACTCATCTGTCATGCTCTGATATTGTTTACGGAGTATGGCAGCCTCATGTTCGCATTGCCTCTTGAACTGACATTCTTCCGAAGCCACAATCAAATCTGACTTCTCACGATTCCTGGACCTTAGAAAATGCAACATCTTAAGAACTTCTGAAAGCTAAACTGAACTTAGGTGAAGAATCTGATTTCTCTATCACTCATCTGTCAATTGACTCTGCCTTATTCACAGGATGGCAAGATCTTGGCTCTGATACCACTGAAATATGCTAACCAATTTTTTTCGATGAATTAACACACATAACCAGCACTTAATCAACTCGGTTAGCGTTAGCTCCAAATAGAAATCTGAACTTGAAATGAAAACTACTCAACGTCAAGAATGTGCACTCAAGATCCCACTGAGGGCGAGGTGCTAACATATGACGGAGTGTTGAATTTGAAAACTAGAAACTGATAGGCGGATAACCAGCCATGAAAAGCATTTCCTCACTACCACCAAACAGTGGGGGGAAAGATTACAATTAAAACAATTCATCCGCTGCGGCGGGCATCCACAGAGTGGTGGGAATACTCCACTTATTCAGTGGGTGAGTTTACAACAATTATTAGGCAGCAAGCCAGCCTTTAAATCCACTCTTCCACTTATTAACGTGGGGGGAATACTGTCCACACAACCACTTATAACGTGGGGGGAAATTACAAACAAGATATAAGTTTATTCTAAAACTCAACCACTCAATTGTGGGAGTGTAAAACAGATATAAAATTGCAGCAAGTAAAGGAAGAGCTGTTAGTACTACTAACTAGCTTTACAAAGAATAAGAACAGCTGCAAATAGAATAGATAATCTTCCAAGAACATTAAACAGTTAGAGTATCACTTCCTCTAACATTTACAATGATATAAGATGAAGAATTGAAGCTCAAACTAGCATTATATCAAAAACTAACAAGTCTGATATAAAAATCTGCAATCTGGAAATGTCTATCAGCAAACAGCAAACTCATAAAAATGATCACAACTCCTTCAATATACCTCTGAATTGAATGAAACGAAATGCAAAGTCTCTTTGGAGGATAGGCGCCCAAACTCAAACCACAAAACTGCATCAAAACTCATGATATTATTTTGCACGAATCCCAAAGCACTCTCAAGATGGTACGGCCCTCAAGAGGGGCGATTTCTCTTGCTAAAAATCAAATACTTGGAATAAAATTCTGAAATTCTCCAAATATGATCGCCATTAGCATAGAATTGCAAGGATCAAATACCCATAACCAAAATAAATTCACATCAAAAGCTGTAAATGAAAAACACCTTCAGCTGTGTATACATCAGCAACATTAAAACTGAAATTCTCACCAAAATTCACCAACTTTGAAGCACAATCTGCTAGTCTGATTGAGAAGCAGCAATAAGACCAACTAGGTGTTGTCTTTCAAACACGAAATTGGATTGGAACTAGGAGGTAAGCATCCCTCGAAGTATTAAACAAGTTGTCATTTTGACAACATAACATTAGTACAAACATTGGATAATCACTTTCCTAAATAGCAGGTAAGCAATATATGCTTTTGTTGGCAAATGAAGCAACAAGAACTCTTTCAAATTCCAAGAAGTTGAATCACTTCAACTTCAAAAAAGACTTCACCTTTGCCTTTTACTTTTGAAATAATAAAATATCATCTCAACTTCCCCTTAGGCATCCATTTCATATTGCAACAATAAAGCATTTATTAAATAATTAAATGCTCACTTGACCCCTTTATGTCCCTTCTTTAAAACAACTTCTTAAAGTCAAGCTCAGGCATGGGGTACAACTTCAAGACATGAAAATTGACTAAGTCTGAAACTCAGTCCAAGGAGAAAACCAAACCCAAAGCCAAACTAAGACTGATGGATAACAAGATGACTTGAGTTGAACTGCTGATGATGCCACTGCCAAAATTAGACTTACTAAAAATAGCCACCGCCAAAAATAGCAAAGCTTACCTCAAAACCAACAGAAGCGTAACTGAAATGAAGCAAGACTTAATGTGAAAGTTTCATTAACCTAACCATCGCTAAAATTAGTAGTATTTACTAAAAAATAGTAATACCTAGAAAATGCCACAAACCTCCAAGGAAACCAATTTCACTTTTTGATCAACTCACGGATTTTAAATAGGCTATCAACAGCTAGAAGAGCGATGGCTAAAATGGGGACATTACATCAAACATCAAATTTATATGTTGTCAATTGCACAGTGTGGGTACATAAGGAACATTGTGCAATAGCCTATCTCTGATCAAAGTATAAAACATATTTGTTGATGCATATGCAGATTGTAAAATCAGAATCTTGTATTGACAGAAAAAATAATCTATTTCCTTTCTGATCTATGTGCATTGTTTCCATGAAAAAGTTTGGAGTGCTTAGTCATCCTGATTCAGCTTATCCCAATGCAACCCCTATTGGTGTGATTGGAACTTGAAAGAATCTGCCTCTATATCAGACAAGACAGAACTTCTTGTGGTTGACTTCTTATTGTATTCAAATCTGTGTTTGACTGGTTTTATATACAGCATTGCAAATGCCAAGTGATCAAGTGAAAATTTTGAGTTGAAATACTTGAAACTTAAAAGATTAGTTAATAAGCATTAACAGAGATACCTATGTTTAGGAGTTAAGTGGAGACATCAACATACTCTCATTTTCTATCAAAACTGCTCAATATCATAGAGGAGAAAAAGAACAATAATTTTAGCATCATTTTTTCTTATTTTCTGCTTTCTTTTGAAAAAATTAAATGCTGGGCTTCAGGGAGCCAGCCATCCCCTACCAATTTTTGCCCAATTGCTGGTCATCCCCTGTATTTTTTTCAGATCAGAGACTGCCACAGGGACGTTTCCTAGCAGTCCCTAAATCCCCAAAACATTCTGGGGGCATGAACAGCTGGAAATCCCTAAAAGACGCATCCATGTAACATTGTACACAGATCTCCAAGCATTTTTTGCTCCATCTCACAGCCTCTGTTCTGATCTATAATCTTTTGCTTTGTGTCTTACTCAAGTTTGCCACAACCATTGAATTTGCTTGAAACTGAAAATTGGAAAATAAATCAGTCTTCCCTGCCTGCCTCACATATTGCTCTCTAGATCACTGAAAAAGGAATTGTCTAATGAATCCATAATCCAACTGGAAGGTTCAGCATCCCATTAACATCAAATAAAAACTTTGTTGCATGCCATGAATACTTTATAGCTACCCTGTTGCAACAAGTTCTCATGGTCAACTCAAACTGCAGTGCTCTGAAAAGCACAAACTAGAAAGACTAACCACCCACTCTACCACATTGTCTAGAGCCAACTGCCTAGGGTCCTTAATATGTCAAAATGCAGAGGGCTAAGAAGTGCATTGTGAATTGATAGATAAACTATAGGATGTGTCTTATAGAATATTTAAGCCAGCTAAGAGTCATTCAATTGGACTAAATTAGTTGATTTGTTTAAAATGAATCCAAGTTTGTCATTTTTTATTTTTCCTATGTATAAATTGTTACAGTTATTGTATTTGTTATACAGTTGCCAGATTATATAAAGTGGCATAATGTTTTGATTGTATGGGAAAAACAGGTTTTTGAAAGGACTCGAAACCCATAGAAGCATAAATCTGCAAAAAATCCCAATTAATCGCAATTTTTAAAAAATCTGCAGGCTGGACGATTTTTTCCCGATTTTTTGAAAAAATCGTTGACCTTTTGGTCAACCATTTTTTCTTGTTTCAAACTGCAAAATCGCCAAAAATGCATTTCTGAAACCTGCAAAAAAACGTGAATAAAATCACACTGATTTTTGATAGATTTTTTCCAAGCATCCATAGCTTGTTTGAAAGCACCTGTTTTAGGCTTTTAGCCATCGCAGCAAGGCAGTTAACTGTTTGATAAAATGCTTTGGTAGACATGTATGAAAAATGTGGTAGCATAGACAAGGCAGTGAACTGTTTGAGAAAATGCCATTCCATGACCATGAGACCACATTTCTTTGAGGCATTTTTTCAAACAGTTCAGTGCCTTGTCTATGCTATTGCTTACTGTTATGCTTTGATAGATTTTTTCCAAGCATCCATAGCTTGTTCGAAAGCACCTGTTTTAGGCTTTAGCCATAGCAGCAAGGCAGTGAACTGTTTGAAAAAATGCCCCAAAGAAATGTGGTCTCATGGTGATGAATGCCATGACAAGCAAATTGGGTTAACATCATAGTTTGAGGTAATCACCTAGGAATTTTGGAAATTTCTCCCCACATCTCTTCACACCTTATAAACTAAATCTAAAACACTTCTTATAATTCATGGATTGAACTCTATATTTTATTTGCCTTAATGTCTCAGATGCTATGGAAAATGCTTACTAAATTTTAAAAAAGGTAGTTTCGACTGCTTTACTTCAATTTTTGTAAATCCAATTATTTTTCAATTTTAAAAAGTAGTTTCACTGTTTTTCTTCAATTTTTGCCTTTTTTTGTAAAACCGATTTTTTCAATTTTAAAAAGGTAGTTTCTCGAATCGCTTTTCTTCAATTTTTGCATTTTTCTAAGTTACTACTGGGTTCTGGACGGTTCGGTACGAACCCGCAGGCACGGGCAAAATTTTTTAGGGTTTGGGTATCGTGATAAGTATCGTAGGTATATATATCTATATATACATTAATAATTTAATATATTATAAATCTATATATATGTATTATATATACAAAAATAAGAGAAATATAGAGAATTGTAAACTAAATCATTTCATAGTATGATACTTGATCATTGATCAATGCCAAATGACAAAGATAAATATTAAATGCCAATTGATAGTTGAAAATAATTCAAATAAAATTACTGAATTACAAAATGTAGTTCATGAAACATTGAAACATGATTCAATGTTCATTGTTCATGTGCTCATCAATCATCAAAAGGATTGTCAGAATCATCATGACTTGGATTTTGAGTGGTTTCAACTTCAAAATCATCATCATTTGAACCCAAAGCGGATCCAACACCATGTGATATGTCATCAATATCACCCACATCATCCATAGTGGCTCTAGCAAGATCCTGAATGGTTGCATCCAAGTCAGTAGACTCGGGTGCTACATCCCAAAGCCTCGCTGCCCCCTGCCTGTATTGAGGATCCTTACGTGACAGAAGACGCAAATTGGAATGAATATACACTAAGTCTTCAGCTCTTTTTGCAGCCAACCTGTTACGCTTCACTGAGTGGATAAAGGAGTATGTACTCCAATTCCGTTTAGCGGCAAAAGAGCTTGCAACCTGGAGAGAAAACCAACAAAATAAAAAAATGCAAGATAAATTCAAGAATGTTAAGTGTTAAATTTTACAATACAAGTGGCAAAAAAAAAAAAACTTACTTGTGAGAGGATCTTGATTGCAAGAGGTTGGAGGTACATATAATCTTGACCATGGAGGTACCACCATGTAAGGCCATCCATTTTGTATTGGTCTCTAGCAACAGAAGCGGTATGATTTTTTGATTTTCCTGTGACAAACATTCCAAATTCTCTCATGACACTTGCATGCACTTCTGGATCACTGAACATTCTACTAAATGCCGCCTTATACCCATTAGCAACTTCAGCATCTCTATATGGCGGTATTCTCCCTGGGATAGAAAGCACTTCAGTGGTATAGTACCTCGGAGATAGGGCATATGCAAGGAGGTGCAATGGAGTTGTCATCTTGTTCCAACGATGAAGAACAATTGCTTCCACCCTTTTGTACAAGGTGTCTTCAGGATCATTCTCTTTTTTTTTTTTTTTTATTTTTATTTTTTCCAACATTGTGTCCATGCTATCATAGACATCCCCCAAGCATGGTTCATCTATATCAGCAAACCGAAGCATAGACATGATAGGTTCGGTGAATTCCAATACATAATTCACACGATCCCACCAATCGTCATTCAAGATCAATGCCTTGACTTTTTGGGCCCTCTCTGAATTTGATTGCTTCCATATACTCCATTGGTTGCTAATAACCATTTGACTCAATGCATCTTTCACCTTCACAAGTCGTCTCCGAACAATTGTGTGAGATGCAAACCGGGTCTCGGCAACCTAAGAACATGTTAATAGTAAGTTAATAACACATTTAAAATATGTAAATAATGCAAAAAATTATTTTATTCAATTATGTAAAACAAGACATAAATGATAAATGAAACTAAATATATTAAATTTTAAAATTTACCTTCAACAATTCCAATGTTGAAAAAGTTCTGAAAATTGCTTGTGACATATGGTGGTTTGTCACAAACATCTGGATCTCCTCAGACTCCTGGTATATTTCTTTCACCCACTCTATTTGGGTGCCAATTGCTTGTATCACCAAATTGAGGGAGTGTACAGTGCACGGTGTCCAAAAGATGTGCTCATATCTGGCCTCTACCAAAGCACCTGCAGCCCTGCAAACTTTTGCATTGTCCGTAACTACTTGGACAACATTTTCACTACCCACCATCTCTATGGAGTCAATGAGAATCCTAGAAATGAACACTGCATCTTTCACTTCCCCTTCACAGTCAACCGCCCTCAAAAACATTGGCCCCTTGGGGGACACTGCAATAACATTAATCAATGGACGGTTTTTGCAATCTTTCCATCCATCGGAAACAATAGATACACCTGTTTCAACCCAAGAATCTCTAATTGGTTTTAGTTGGGCCTCTACATATTTCTTCTCTTTTTGCAATAAGGTGGTACGCACCTTTTCATACCCAGGACTTGTGAAATCAGGAGGTGCACTATTTATTGCTGACACCATGTCCTTCCAATATGGTGATCTCACCAAGTTGAATGGAAGACCATTGGCATAGAGGCAACGTGCAATTTTTTCTTCAGCAATATCTCTTGCCTCCATTTTAAATGCCTTCTCTAATGGACCTCTCTTGCGGGTGGTGGTTTCTGGTTCTTCATCTTCTTCTTCCGTAGAGGGTATAGACAAGAAGGGATGTCTAGAGGGCCTAACTATCTGATGAGTGGGTAATGTTGTTTTTTTCTTTCCGGAACTATAACTAGTTTGTTTTCCTCTTGCAATGGAATTGTCAGCATCTTCTTGTTCTTTTATAAATGTTGCTATTTGTACAGCAGAAAACCCCTTCTTATCTGGGCCCACACACATATTAATCCCTTTACCACCAGGGCCCATAAAATGAAGTTTCACTCGGTAGTAGGAGCTATTATATTGTACATTGCAAAAATTACACTTCCAAACAAACCCCCACCTCCAGGAATTTGTGAAATTCGTGTGGTATGTCTCCATAAAGGAGATCCTTTATCAATTTTGAACTTTTGGCTTCCATCCCCACCCACTGAACTTTGACTACTGGCCATTGTTGCAATCTCTAAAAAAAATGAAAAAAAAAAATATATTTGAAAAACTTATTCACAAACTTGAAAAAATTCATCAAAAACTAAGAAACTTAAAAAAATTCATCAAAAGATTGAAGAATAGGGTTTAAATGCATACCTTGAACACTTAAATCTCCTTTGTAGAAGCTATTTGCCACTCCACAATCGATCTCCTTCAAATGCAATCACCTCCCTTCAAAATGCTAAGATGGACACAAAATATGGAGAGAGCAAAATGAGAGGTAAAAATGAAATGTTTTAGTGTTGAAAGGCCTCATATTGGGTCATTTTAGGGTTTTGAGGCAAAAAAGAAATTAAAAAATTGTTTTTTTTTCACTTTTGGGCCCACTTTTAAGTGTGCGCGGGTTCTCAAGGGTTCGCCGCACACGGTTATACCCCCGGTCCGCTGCACTCCATGGGCAAGGTACTGGGTAATACACACTGCTAATTTACGTGGTCGGCACGCACTTCTCAAGCATTCCAAGGAACTCCATTGTATTAGGTGACGCACTCTGCATGCACTACAGATACCCACAGATAAAACTCCTGCACTGGGTTCGAGAGGCCTCGTGGGTACGTAACCGTAACTCTAGCATTTTTGTAAATCCAATTTTTTCTCGATTTTTTCAAAAAATTTTGAACTTTTGTTTTGCTGATTTTTTCCCCAAACAATTAATGCTGCTATGCGGCGAAACCCTTTACAACTTAAGATACAAAATGCTGCTCAAAAGATACAAAACTAAGACATCAACAGCAGCCCAACACTCAAAACACTAGGAGTTACAAAATGCTGCTCCAAGGATAAAACACTAAACTATCAGCAGCAGCCAACAGCAACAAAACAGCAAAACAATAGGAAATAAACCGAGACCCAGCAACAGAAAAACAGACAACAGGACACTACTTCATACTGCTTAAGGTGTTGGCCACCTCAAGCCGCTAGTTCCTATGCAACCCAATCATGTCCAGCAATTCTTTCTTCTCAGCTTCAAAGGATTTCTTCCAGTCAACCAGCCCTCTAACCGCAGGGCCTTTACCATCATCCTTCCCAGCTTTTTTGCCTTTACCTTTGGCCAATTGCTCCTTCTCCATTAACTCAGAAAAATATAGCCGGTCCTCTCTAAGCTCACTAATCTTGCGAAATAGGACCTCCAAAGAATCCGCACTATTCTTTACTGAAATGTGGCAGGCATGGAGAAGTTTCTTTATATCCACATTGGTATCCAATACCTTGGTTTCTAAACCAACCAAGCGCTGCTCACACAGGGACTTGAAATCAATGAATGAACCCTCAAGATCAACAATTCTGTCAATCAGAATATCTGAGGCCGAACCTTTCGGAATATTCTACAAATTCTCCTTCAAAGCCCTTATTTTGATGTTGACCCTATTAAATTCCTAGAGAGTCCATTTTGCTAGTTTGAAAGTGCCAGTAGCCCCCACCCTCGCCATGTCAAGAAGCTCAAACATAGTGGTGGAATCATCGTTAAGATAGAAGAAGTCCTCCAACAGGGGATCTTCGCATGCTTATGCTCAACATCCTCCTCCTGAACCATTTTCTCACCCTCAATTTCCACATTAGGAGAGATTCAAACCAGGGATCATCAAATTCCACCGCCTTCTCTTCCAGAGTCTTCTCCTTGCAGAGCTCTGTGGTGACCTTAATCATATCTTTCGAGGCCTGGTTCTTCATCTTGGCAATGCGCTTAGAAACCCTCCTAGGCTTATCCTTGGCCTCCGTTGTCATCACATTCTCCTGAAACCCCTCCTCCTTACCACCAACCTCATTATCACATTGACCAATGTCCAAAGCATCATCCATGGGCATGGAATTCCCAGAGCCCGCTTTTGTATCCTCACCATCAAATTGGGACTCCAACTCGTGCAAAATAAGACACTTAGTTGCCCGTTTGCCTTTAGGATTACCCTTCTTCCTCTTTTTCGAGGAGGTAGCCGTAGGGGACGGGGTCCCTTCCTCACCATCTTCATTCCATTCTTCATCCTCAGCTACGCTGGTATCCAAGCCAGAAGAGCCAGACATCTTACTAAGAATCTTCTCCTTGCCCTTAATTGAAGAGGCAGGGATAAGGGCTTTTACATGCTCCATAATTAAAAGAATAAGACCCTCATGTAGGACCGGTGCCATCCTATTTTTTAAGTGTGCATACACAAAAACCTCCATGGAAGACAAGAGAAAGAACGAAAAGGAAATAAACAGCCCATGCCTAAAATGGTTTAAAAGAGTAAAATGATGGCCAAGGATTGCAGTAAACCTGCCTTCCAGAGTCACATACTGCATTATTACTTCTACAATATTCGCCCATATCTTCTTGAGAGACTTCCGCTCATAGCCCCAAGCCTCCATCTTGATGAGTTTTTTCCGTTCGTCCTCTTTGAAAAACTAAGCCATTGCCTCCTCGTTACTCTTCTTGTCTTTGAAGAATTTACAGCCAACCATAGGCAACCCAGTCACAGTAGCAATCAGCTCCTCATTGATATCAACAACCAAGCCCTTCATCTAAAGTTTGCGGTTGTGCTAATAAGAAACAAACTTCGTCGAAGCATTCAGGTCGTGACCATGCAATCTTTCCAAGAACGGAGTAAAATTCCCATGTTGGAGAATCCTCCAAATTTTCTTCTTTCTCAGGCTCGCACAAGAATGAGGCTCAATTCTACTTTTATCGCCTCCCATATTCACAATAACCAACAGCAGAAAACCCTGGCAATTAGAATTCGTCTGATAGCCAACAAGCCGAACGATACCCACAAAGCGTGTGAGTCGAGAGTTGGTACTAATGGTTAAATAATGCCATCGCATAAACTCGGCCAAAACCATCATTTCTCATTAAGATCCTAGCTACCTCAGGAAGGAGAGAGCCTTCCTCCCACGCTCGAAACTCATTAAGCCTGACAACTTCATTGGCGAAAAAATCTGCTAATGAATTACCTTCTCGAAATATGTGGGAAACACGGGTTTCTTCACAAAACCTCAACATGATTATAGCATCCTTTATTAATTGATCAACATTCCAACTAGGCTTATGGGTGCCATGTAGATAATTGATGATGTTTAAGGAGTCACCTTCCACCCATAATTTAGAGTAACCCCTATCCACAGCATACTTAATACTTATAAACGCTTTCCCAACAGGAGTGCCACCGCGCCTAAGAGCCTACCATCCTCATTCCTCAACACCCCCCCACAACCTACAGGACCAGGGTTACCCTTGGCTGCTCCATCAAAATTAACTTTAACCCACCCTAAAGGTGGTGGCCTCCACTTAGTATTCAATCTAGTGTTTAGGCTGGACTTAGAAATCTCAGACGAAACAGAGGGGATCTTCCAGTTAGAAATCACCAACAAGTCATACCCAGCCAAGCAAGCAGATGGGGCACATTGTGGTGACTCAGACCCAATAAGAGCAAAGTTCTCCAAGATCGCCCAACGAATCTTGATGAAAAGACTACCAATCTTGAGTTTAGATTCACCGAAAATTCTATTGTTACGTTCTTTCCAAATACCCCAAGCAATATGCGGGTCCATAAGATCCCAAAGCCACCGAAGAGTGGAGGAAGTGGAAGGACACTTCCATTGTTCAACAAAATTACAAAAAGAATCTGGGAAGACCCAATCCAAATTCCAGAGGCCAAGAAACTTACTCCAGAGAAGAGAAGAAAAATCACACCCAAGGAAGAGATGGAAGGCACTCTCAGCATCAACTTCACAGAGGACACACCTATTCAGAATTGCAAATCCCCTTTTACAGAGATTATCTTGCGTTAAGACTTTACCTTGCATGAGCAGCTAGAAGAAAATATTCACCTTAGGAATCAACATCTTATTCCATAACTTCCCCCAGAAAGGAAAAGAATCGGGCTTTTCCAACAAATTAACAAAGGCAGAGGCCACCAAAAATTTACCATTAGCACAGGGGGCCCAAACTACCCTATCTGGTCTAGGATAGGTAGGAACACGAACATTACACAGGAAGTCCTTTAAAACCTTCAAAGACGGGTCCCAATCCTAGAAGTTCTTCCACTCCCCATTCTGAAAATAGTCAGCCACCCTAATCCCAAAGAGTTGCTTGCATAGAGGAACAATGGGGGGAGCCCAGGGGAAATTGATCAAAGGTTCAGAGTCACACCAAGCATCCTCCCAAACAAGAATTTTGGTACCATCACCCAGCAGCCACCTAACACCATTAGCAATCAAGTCCCTACAAGGAATGATATTTCTCCAAAAACAAGAACCAGAAGGGATATCATCAAAAGTCGGCATATTTCAGGTTCTCCCAAAGCCATACAAATATTTGTTTCTAGCCAGAGAGGCCCAACCAACTTCCCCACTCAGGAGCCTTCAAACGTTCAACAATAACGCCTTATTGAAAGCTTTTAAGTTTCTAATACCCAGGCCACCCCATTTCTCAGGCTTACAAACCAAGTCCCAAGCCACAAGAGGAATTCTAGCTTTGGATTCAACACCCGACCACAAAAATCTTCTCATGATCTATTCCATTTTCTCCTCATATTTAACCGGAATTCTAAAAAGACTCATAGCATACAAAGGCAGATTCTGAAGAGTGGAAGAAATGAGTTGTACCTTCCCCGTCTAACTAAGAAGCACCCCTTTCCAACCCGCCAGGTTTCTACTTAACTTGTCCAACAGACCCAACCAGAAAGACTCTGAGGTCTTGGAAATACACAAAGGTAACCCCAAATAGGTTGATAGGAGCTCACCCCTATTACAGGAAAGAATCCTGGAAAGCTTCAGTTGAAGAACGTCAGGGGTGTTGAGGAAAAAAATTTGACCCTTAGGAAGATTAATACGTTGGCCAGACGCCTTCTCATAAGCCTCAATCAGCCCCTTTACGGTTCTGACCTAACAAACAGAAGATTCACCCATCAAGATAGCGTCATCAACAAATTGTTGATGAGTAACAAGCTCACATTTGGAAGAGGGGTAAAGACCCCTCAATGAACTTGTAGACAAAGCCTTTTGAATATTTCTACCAAGGGCTTCCACCATCAAGATGAATAGCAGCAAAGAAATAGGGTCTCCTTGTCTCAAACCACGCGAACTCCAAAAAAAGAACCATTCACCAAAACAGCAAAAGGAGTCGAGATGAGCTGCTCAACAAGTTGAAGAAACTTCTGACAAAAGCCAAATCGAACCAAGACCGCAATCAAGAACCTCCAACTGACCCTATCATAGGCCTTAAGAAGATCCAATTTTAGGAAAAATCCCAGCTTCTTGTTAGAATTAAGAGAATGAGCAAGTTCATGTATAGTTATAATGGAGTCGAGAATCTGACGCCCCTTAACAAAGCCACTTTGATGTTTTGAAATCAGATCAGGGAGAATCCTTTGCAATCTAGTGGCTAGCACCTTCGAAAAAACCTTATAGATTGAGTTACAAAGACTGATCGGACGATAATCTCTGAAGCTATTAGCATCAGCAGACTTGGGGATCAAAACAAGGAAGGTCGCATTCAGTTCTCTAAGTAATCTTTTGGATCCAAAGAATTCCTTAGTGGCATTAATTACATCCTCCGCAACAATCTCCAAGCACGACTGAAAGAATAGAAAAGGAAAATCATCAAGCCCAGGGGCCTTGTTCCCTTCAAAAGAGAAAACCGCATCCTTGATTTCCAAAGCAAAGGGGATGGCAGTAAGCTCCCTATTCAAGTTCTCCAAAACCAGATGGGGGATAGCTTCCAAAGAAGCCTCCACACTATTATGGTCCCAAACTAGATCATCTCTAAGCAATTGCTCAAAGAAATTTGCAGCAGCTCTCCTAATAGCCTCCTCCTCCAATAGCAAACCATCAGCCATGACGGAGGAAATCCTGTTGGACGATTTATGCCTGAGGGCAATTAAATGAAAGAACTTGGAGTTTCGGTCCCCAGATTTGAGCCAAATAGTGTGAGATCTTTGTCTCCAAAAGTCTTCCTCTTTTGCAACAATGTCATGAAGCTAAGCTAGAAAACAGTCCTCCTACAGCTGAAGCACTTGCAAAAGACCCTTTGACTGAATCTCTTCCTGAACACTATCCAGCCGTTGAATAATAGAATTCTTAGAGTCAAAAATATGCCCAAACGACTCTCTATTCCATTTTTTGAGATTTCTCTTCACAAGAGCCAAAGTGGCATAATGTTAATTGTGGCCTCTACAAATATAGTTTTACAGTATCAAAGCCAAACTCATGAGTGCTAATTTAATCCCAAAAGTCATGCCCATTCAAATGGTCACTCCAATCCAAAAGACATGTCTCGTGTGGATGGGACACAAAGCATATAAAAGGGCAATCAGGAAGGAAGGAATGAGCATCGAACAGCATTGAAGATAATCTACAAACTGATATCTACAGCAGGTCGATTAGAATAATTATCTGCACACCACACTATTGCATCTGCATTTTGTGGCTATAACAGTAACATAGTTGCACAGATAGTGGTATGCTACTTAATGTATATATTTGAATATATCAATTCCATGTATTTCCTATAGAACCTCATAGGAGTTGTAATTCATATTGCATTAACAATCTAAATTATTAATGCCTCTACAATTCATTCATGGGGAAGAAGAGTTGGAAGTACATGAAGGGGAGGGGCGCGGGGAGACAAGGGGGTTGACTATCCACCCTTGGGGTTTAGAAGTAGGAAAGACTCCTAGCACCCTATTGAGGTTCCTTCTCTAATCTTCCCCAATGATTGATTATTGAGGGGATAATAATTTAGAATTGGCATCGTGAGTTACTCTATATATGTCAAATAATGTAGTGTAATACAAATGATCAATTAAGTATAGTATATTATGAATCGTTGGCTAACATTATTGCAGGGTTAAACTAGAGTCTATCAGAAGTTGTAATTGAAAAAAATATATCTCTTACTTGGAAATTGTGATTTTAGGGCAGAATTCTAAGTATACCAAATAGGGGACATTACACGTGCTTCGGCATGTCAATTGCTAGTGTTTTGTATGCTTTGAGATGCATGTTTGGCAGTATGTTGAGTTCCTTGTGAGGACTCTATGTATTTCATTGTTGTGGTATTTCTTAAGATGCCTATGTTATGCTTATATATCTGGTTTATCTTGATGCTTTAGTCATGGATATGCATTTTATTATTCATGTTGTGATTAAATGTATCATTATTTTATAACATGTAGATGCACCAATTTACATTATATGATGTTGTACCCAATTGGATGATTATGCTATCTTCGGCTATTATATATTGAGCAGGTACACTTGACATGTGTGTTGAGTGGTTATAGATACAAGATTATTTCTCCACCTGATTATGCAAGTGTGAGTTATTCCCTAATGGTGGTTATTTCGAAGACATTACACTAGGCCTTCCTATTTGTTATTCCCCAATCGTACTAAAATCGAGTATGGGTTGTGTCATGTTTGAACCTATATTAGCCCGAATCCAAATCGAAGGCAACTTTGAAATCCATTCTTGTCATGAATTACCACTAATTGCATGATTTAATTAATGTTTTCAATTCCCTATTTCTCGTAAGTGGAAGTTTAGGAATTAAATGATTGCATATGTTATCCAATGAAATATTTATGTGTTTCAAGAAAATGGAAAAATAAAATTAAGTTAATTATGTTTGAAATATTCCTTGGGTTGGGAACACATATTTATACTCAATTTAATTGTTTGTTAAAATAGAGAACAAATGGATTAATTATTGAATGTCTTATTTTTCTCAAAATGCATTTTGGAAAAAAAAATGAGAAAAATGAATAAAAGAAAATAAAGAAATTTGAAAAATAGAAAATAGGCAAAAAGGTTATAAAGGAAAAATAACAAGTCTTTTTGTTATGCATTATTTTTGGAAGAAAAATGGCTCTCCAAACCCTCCTTCTGAAATTTGAATTTTTTGGAGATTTTACTCATTTTTTAATTGTGAAATCTTGGGAGTGGATTGGATCGGGATGGAAAAAGATTTCTTGATATGTGTATGGACTCAACTTCATTCATTTTGAAGAAACTGAAAGAAAATTGTTTTTGTGTATTTGAGAATGGAGGTAATTATATTCCTTATCTTTGTTTTTGAGTCCTTTTTGCACATTGGATTCCATGTTCACCCTTAAGGGAGCATAGGACTTCCCTTTAAGTTTCAAATTTGGAAGAATTAGAGTGCTTTAAATTGACTTTACATTTTTTCAAAAATGTCATTTTGTGCCCTCACCATGCCAAAAAAACTTAAAATGCTCGGAATTTGAATTTTATTGCATGAATTAGAAGTTCACACTTAAACCCAAAGGTCACTTTTCATTTTTCTAAATTTAGAGTTTTTGAAAAATGAGAAAATTTAATCTCCATTAATGGAATTTGCTTGAATTTTCTGGCTTTTGCTTTTGAAATATTTGGAAAAATTTAGATTTTGCAAATGAATTTGGATGTTTTGTAATGGGGGATTTCATGTTTCCTTCATGGACTTTTGTGAGGATCATTTTAAAATCATGTTCAAAATTTTGCATGCCAAGTTTTGTGTCTTGTTTTTCGTGCCATGCTCAATTGTGATGAGTCATTATGAACCTAGGATGAAGGTATTAGAAAGTCATAGGGGAGTTGCTCTTGACGTCAGTTGAGGCACAAAGGGGCCCAACGAAGAGATTATTTAATAAGTGATAACTAATGATATTGGGTAATTAAAAATAACCAAGATAATGATTCCTATGGCATAGCCAGAGCGCTAGTACAAACTCAGTATGAGCAAAGAAGGCATGCCCGCTTGGGGAGCATTGGTTCTTGCTAGTTGGGTTCCTTGCGTGGGAAAGTTGATGCATACCCAACTCTGCCTAGCCATCCCTTCAAGCTTTGCGATGACACTCCCTACCTCCTCTCTAGCATTTTATCCTTGTGCCATTGTTGTTTGTGCCTAATGAGAATATCTTTTCTTGTGCCATTGGTGTTTGTACCCAATGAATTGTTGTAATCTTATCCTTCATGTGATTGATTGAGTGATTCTTGCATTGTGTGTATGCTTTGTGTATGGTGTGCATGTAAACCTTCTCCCATGTGTTAGATGTGAGTGTGCCTGTGGCCCATGTGACTATCTCCTAGCACGGTGGGAGTGGACTTCTAGGTACCACATGGTTGGGTGGTGTAGAACCACCATTGGGGATTTGATCCATTTATACTTGCTTCCAAAAAAAACTCATATACACCAAGAGACATACAATGACATCTACAGAATTAAATATCTCTACTATACATTTTTTAATGTGTGAATCTGGGAATAAAAAAAGCAACAGCTTGTTTCTACATTTGAGAAATTGTATGCTCCCAACTTTAACTATTTGGATACTGAAAAACTACAACACCTAACAAAATAATTTGTTTTGAGTTCCTCTCTATATATTTCTCACTGCTCATTTTGGATAGGACAAAACCAATGAAAGCAATGTTCACCATCACAAAAGTCCTCTTGTTAATCATTTTTATTCAATGCCATTGATGAAAAATCTAATGTCATAAGTTTTATCATTAAAAGTATGACATGGCACCACCTAAAAGAAAGTCATCAGTCCAACCGATATATGGCAGTACCCACATCAAACCTTATTTGTGATAACGTATACAATTTCTTCAATGGCATCATTCCATTGTCAACACATAGTGAGCTTCAAATCTTTTGGGGCTAACTTTTAGTATATATTTCAGTGAAAGGCAATCTGTTTCCATATGCAATATTTAGCTAAATAGCAAATTTAGAGAGTGTTTAATTTTTTATCCATTACTTAACAAATATCATAGGAATAAAATTGAAATACAATGCAAGGATTTGTTCAGTTATATTTAGCATTTCAGCTAATCGCTATTCAGGAATAAGAGAAGCATAAATAACTACAATTGTGGATTCTTGGAAATTTACTTTGTTTTAAGTAGATATACATTGTGATAGTTGATTGGAGCTAATGTGTTGACAAGGAATAGTATAGGAATGCATACCTATATGAAATGGGATGATATTTGCTCCATATCTAGTGAAATAAAGTCACATTATGAAACCCAAGGAAACATACACAGCCTTAAGACAAAGGAAATATCTTGTTCCAAGATTGGTAATAAAAGGTCATTACCATGTGTGGAAGCAGTATTTTTCGAGCCTGCTTAGGTTTCCTTGCAGGCTTCATTAAGTAACAAATTTTCATTCTTATCTTGGATTAGAATGGCCAAGGATTCTATGTATTAGTTCAGTATTAGACTAAAAAATAAGGAAATGCAATTTGAGTTAGGGGCCTTTATTTTAATCTATCCCAGGTTGAAAAAATTGTCTAAACAAATAAGCACAAGAAATAAGCACAAGACTTTCATAGGTCCTATATGCAGTCCTACATGGTGTTATCAATTCTCTCTCTTAATGATATTTTTGTTTACAATCAATTATTTAATTTGTTAATATGTTTATGATTTGTCACTTCGTGGTCGAAGCACTTCCTAATCAGCTATTTGGGAAGAGTTGAAGGATAAGCATGTTAAATCTCATATACCAACTTAATTTAAGGGACACTCAAAGTCACATTTTGATAGGTCTTAATACCAATTTCATTTAAGGGGATCTTACGTAACAATTCCCCACCAAACCAACCGAGGCTGACAACCAAACGCCAAGAGGGAGTGCACCAACCAGCCTCAACCCTCCTCCTCTCCTTACCAACCAAAAGAAGCAGAAAACCCAATCCCCGAACCCCCCATCCACAGTGGTGGTACTGGGAGGGAGTACACCAAACAACATTTAATTTAAGGACCATTAAAAGTCACATTCTGTACATACTTTGATAGATATGACGTACCAATTTGACTTTTAAAATGGTAAAAGTAGTAATCAGCAGCAGCATAAAAATCTGACAAGAATAAAATATGTATACAATTTAAAAAATAAAATTTCAAAATATTTGTCTTAATTGTAAATTCAGTCATATCTTATATCTAGGTCACCATGACAGACACTACACTAAACAAAACATTTATAGAAATTCCAATTGAGTGGAGTGATTGTGGTGTAATGATAATGGAAGCCAATGGCGATGCAAAGCTTTGTAAGAGTGTGACCCATTCGCTCCCATAAGGCAACCCATACCTCTTGCGAATTTGTGGCCAGGTTAAGGTGTAATAATTGTGTGGTACATTTGAAGATGACCAAAGTTTAAATACATTGAGAATGAAACTCTAATCTGAACTCTACTAGTCACGGCATCAAACCCAACCTATAATATCAACCAAATTTCACCAAACAAAAAAGTATTCAGTTTGCAGAATAGACGATTCAGAATCTTACGCCAAATTTACCAAAATATTATAAATGATTTTGTGGTTTTGGGAATATCTATTAAGGAACAACGAAGTAAATTGATGAAGCCAAAAAAACACATTTCTTTGAAAAGAAAATAAAATCGATTACACTAACCTCTTTGAGATCACCTTTACGCGCAGCGATATGAAGAGGAGTCCATCCCCGGTCATCTCTGTAAACATCGTCATCTCTGCCCTTCAAATATTTCCTTATTAACAAAGATGGCATTTTTCTTTATGACCCTCAGATTTACAGGCTTCAAAACGTTTTTACATTATGGGGCAGCAAATAAAGAGCATAAAAGGGGAGGTTTCTTAAGGGTTTAAACCAGATGCCAGAACTTAAAGGTTTTACATTATATGTAGCAAATAAAAGGAAAAAGGATAGAAATCCTGCCAGGGTTTTAGCCAGGCCCCAAAACAAAGGTTTTACATTATGAGGCAGCAAATAGAGTGGGGAATTTAAAAATAAACAGGTGAAGATCTTTTAAACGCTAAAACCAGGTCCCAAGACACGGAGATTCTGATATACAGAACTTAAAGTGAAGACAGTCACGAGACTGGCCAGTGCAATGATGGGAAACATGGTGTTCACTTGAGAAAGGGAAATAGCTATTAGAATGTTCTGAAGCATCCAACAAGCGGATATCGTTGCAGCGACATTACGATGGAATGTAGGGAAAGAAAGAAAAAACGTAATTTTATTTTGATATTGGTACAGGACTAGTGTTATATATACAAAGGCGCCAAACAGTAGTTCGCCCCGTCTTTTCATTTGTGTAGATTTTGCTCTGAAATTTCTTGTATAACGGAAAATGTGTTCATACCGAACTTAAGTACACTATTAAAAGTTCATATTTGATTGGATAGTTTTGAGAGGGTTTCCGCTCTAGCCTTGTGTCATCTTGTCTTTCTAATGTCGGCATAGGAAATATTTTCATTTTTTTAGATTAATTGTCGAGGATTTTAGTTTGTCATCTTGCTGAGTTTTTTCTTAGTTTTTCCAATGGCTTTAGTTTTTATCATCTCATCAATTTATGGTAGTATTGATGGTTTGATGGCTTTCAATGATGGCTTTGTCAAAGAAGCAACTCAAAAAATATGTTCTCGAAGTGTTCCATGAGGTACAAACTCTTAACTCCTCTCCAAAGGTGATGCTTCCTATCTTGGAATTTAACAATACCTATAAATGGCTTGAACATTTACTTTACTAGGATACTTCGTTGGGAGGGTTCTCCCTTAAAGCATGCTTAGAGAGTTTTTAAACAAGACTTGGGTCATGAATGGGGTCCATCTTAAGACCATCCAAAGCCTCGCTAAGGAGTTTTTTTGTTTTACTTTATTGAAGCCAACTATGTGGAAGACATTCTTAAACATGGCCCTAGTTTATTTGTGCCTCCCTTTCAATATTTTAACCCTAGACTTGAGATTTTGTTGCCTTTGAAAAAAGGGCTCTTCATGTCCTTGTTTGGGTGGAACTCTCAAGTTTGTCTTTACCATTTTGGAATTTTTTACCAATATTGATGGCTCTCTTGACAAATTTGTCTATCTATGTCAAGTCAAACAAGTTTTTCTTAGCCCGGCCTTAAAACAAGTCTATGTCAAGGTTGAACTCTCAAAAGATTTAAAAGAAATCATGGATATTCAAATTGGGCGAATGTGTCATACCCAACTTGGTTCTTTATCTTAATTTGCTAACTGCTCATTTCAATTGTCAATCTTGTGATCATTAGATTAGAGATTGTCTCGTGGTCTCCTCACACAAGTAGTCTGCTCCTTTGCCTTTTGTTGAGACTCCCCTTCCTAAATAAGAAGGTTGGACCATAGTTGGGAATTGTAAGAAAAAAATGAAACCCTGGTAATAGTGGAGCTTGTGCTAAGACTTCAAGTAATACTAGCAATCAAGTTGCAAGGATGTCAACTAACACAATTTCAAAACCTTGAGACAAAGAGAAAGTGGTGGTTCTCTCTAATGGAGAATCATCTAATAAGGTGAGTAAGCCTAAGTTCACTATAGCACCTCAACCGATTTTGATTGTATCTTCCTAGCTAAACTATATTATTCATTCTCTTACTTCTCCTCCTATGAGTCCATGAAATTCTTGTAGACCTCCTAGGCAACTTGAAGAGGGAGAATATGTCACAAAGAAAAGGAGACTGTGTGTCCATAAATTTTAGTTGGGAAGTTTTTTCTTGAGGATTTTTTTGCAGAATCACTATGTCACTCCTGATGAGTTGGATATTAATGATATGTCGCTTGACTCTCATTAATGAATTTCCTCTCCTGGAATGTTTGAGGTCTTACAAACCTCTCTACGAAGTATTTAGTGAGATATCAATGGTTATTGAGTTTGAATATCCTTTGTTTACAAGAGGTCAAGATTATTATTTTTACTTTATGCTACTTGTTGAGTTATTTGGCCAACCAATTAATTATTTTATAGCAATCGTAATGTGGGTCATGGAGTTGTCACCTTTCTCTCTCCTAGGTGGCAATTGCATTTAGCGAATCGTAGATATAACCCCACTACCAGAATGTTATGGGCTCTTATTAATATTGTTAAGCATTCCTTTAGAGTTTTTAAATGCTTATACCTCTAATAATATTGTTCAAAGATCTTCCCTCTAGCATCAGCTTAATTTAATACTTTCCACCACATGGGTTTTGCAAAGACTTTTATATGGTGGAGATAGTGTGTGATAAATATGATACCCTCCCCATGCACTATACAGATGGAAAAGGGAAGTCTAATAAATATACATGTGCAATAAATCAGGTCTTTACAATTCTAACATGGGTCACCACTACAATCACTAGCATCGGTATATATGAAGAAATTATTGGGCTAGGTCTAATAGACTGTATAAATGGCTTGATCATGCTATAATTTCAGCACTTGATCTTTCTTTAATTTTGCTAGTTATTTTTTCCAATCTAGTGGATCCTTTGTCATATATTGCCCTCTTAGACCATTCTCCCATTTGGATTTGCATTAAATGGAAATATGTCAAAATGAAGGTCAATAGGACCCAATTCTTTCTCAAGGCTTCTTTGTTGACTCATCAACCCGCGTTGGCTTACATCTAACTTGTATGGAATCTTGATACTTGACCCACTCAATAGATAGGTTAGATTGACTAGTGGAATAGTGTTATCAATAACACCCCCCATTTCCTCCAAATTTATGGTTGCCAATTGGCATAGCTCTGTCACCACTCATATGAAGCCACCACATCAAGGCTTTGCCAATGCACCACCATGTTAGAAGCTCATCCCTTAATGTCTTCTTTGCAAATGTATGTGGTTGAACTTCATTGATAGAATCAAATTACTAATAATCATATTGCTAGAGGTGCTCTAAATAAAGCTTGTTTATATTAGCTCAAAGTGGAGATCATGTCTCTAAAGATTTTTTTCAAGATCTACATGCTTGTCACACTTCATAGGCCATTAAGAAAATTAAATATTCCCCCCTAATCTTGACTAAACTTCTTGATATCCTTCAAGATTTTATTTGTCATTATGAGCATATGTTCAAAGCTCAAGAGAATTCCCTGAAATGGGATCATGCGTTGCAATAATGCATCATATGTTGAGGGGTGTATGGAGAGTCTTATGTCTCCTAATTATTTGCTCCTTATAAAATCTATCAAAATCTATGGAACAAAACTCACTAGTATTGTTAGTCCTTAAAATTTCCTACTAGTATGATTTTCCAAAAGAACTTCAAACTCCTCGAAGTGACTAAAGACTTCAAATTTAAACTCTCGAGGAAAGGAATCCATGTTCTTCTAGAATAATCATCTATAATAAATGCATGATACAAAGACTTTAAAATTGAAGTGATAATAATAGGATCAAATACAATTTGACTAAATCAAGCCCAACATCTTACAAGATTTGTGATAAATAGAATAAAATGAAATACAAATATGTTTACAATATATATAGTATTCACATAAATCAACTTCAAGAGTATAATCATTCAATCCTTCAAAAATATTGTTATTTTTTATTGTCTTGAGACTCTTATCACTGATATAGCTCATTCTTTGGTGCCATATAATTATTTCATTGTAGATAACTTTCTTTCAAAAGTAAGAGCTTGCTTAGGTACCTAGAAAGTGTAATGTCAAAATTTGCATACACTACAATTTTGAAACTACAAAACATACTTATTTTAGTGTTATTATGTTAGTATGAGTTATGGAAACATATTCCATCTGACTTTTAGCTCCTTCCTTAGTATGGATTCCAAGGGTATTGTGTGTTTGTGTGTTATTGTTCTTTCATTGTGCATTCTTTAACAATTTTATATTTTATATTATTTTTTGTAACCATTTTAAGGAATTTTTTATTTGAATCTTATAAGACTAAAATGCACTTGTGTGAATGTCTATTTAACTTGATTTCATCTCGAAATAGTATACTCATGTGAACTTTATTCAACAACTAGAGCATTGAATTTTTATATCCCTTGATTTTGTAACCACCATTGGCCTAGGTTTTGTCAGATTTCAACTTTATTCCCTAACTTTGTTACCAAGAATAGGAATTAGATAAGGTTAAGTTGGAAAAAATGAAATATTCTCTTGGAAAATATCTAATGCAATAGACTTCCTCGTGCTCTTGGATTTTTACATAGTTTATATAGGCTCTTCTCATGCTCTTGGTGTTTATTGCAACACCCTATTTATGAAAATATCATAGTGAGCTTGTGTTTTTGAAGGATTATTTTATTTGTTTAATGCACAATGTGCTTTGTAGGATTTATCTTGGATATTCTTCTACATCACCCTTTACTAGTTTTTTGTTTTAAGAAATATTTTCTTGAACAACAATAACTTCTATTCACTCATCTTGAAATCTCTTCTCTTTATGAGTTAAATGATAAAGTGATAGTATTATTTATGTATTTCTAGTTCTCTATATACTATTAGAACTCTTTGTATCGTTTCTAATTTTATGTGATAATAATATGTATATTCTTAGTGTTATATGACCATATTTTTTTGTCAACTTGAAAGTGTTTGGTTCTCCTTGGGATTTTTATTCGACTCTCAACCTTCTTAGAAAACCAATATAAACTCTCCTATCCATAATACTTTTGTATTATTTTAATTTTTTGTTAGAATGTTTAGATATATCACTCCCTCTTGTGTTTTTTCTTCCACAAACTTTAGGATAGTAACACAATTGTTGTTGTTCTCATATTACACATCTTATGTTATTTTAGGTTTTGCTCTTAGGTGTAGATGCACATAGACTAATAGCATGCAATCTACTCCAAACTTATTTCTTATTTGACTAATTATGATAGTTGAAAAAAAAAAATTGGGGAAACCACATTAGCAAGTTCCCAAGTAGTCACTCTCATTTCTTTTATTTTAGCTACAATAATTCCAATAATTTTCTCGTTATTGATATGTAAATAATAAAATAGAGTTATGTAAGTTAATATTAAGTTGTTGGGAGATAATTTAATATTATATTATTGTGAATGTGCAAGTGTATAATAGTGTAAATGAATCTTTAACACAATTCACGTAGAGATTTAGGAGTGAAAATAGGAGGGAGAGAATTAAGTTGGTCAAACAACTCGCCTAGATTTAGTGTGAGAGGTTGGTCGAGTTGTTATAGGAGTTAGACAAAGTTCTTCCTATGTATTTCTAACTCGTGATATTGAATAATGAATAGAAAGCATAGTATTGTTTGTGTGTCAAAATTTACAATCCAAATTTCAATATGGCATTAGAGTGGGATTGGGTGTAGTCCCCTCATAGGAGTACCCAAGAATATGAGAGTATGTGATTTAATTTATGAAAGATAGTGTACCTGATAGTTTGGGAGAGTGTATTGATTTTTTTTATGTGTATTGTTTGGTTGTAAAGAGTGTAATCTCCAAGATCAGTCAATGGCATTTGGGTCAAACCATACAAATTTCACAGAGACCAAGAGATCTATGGTGGATGAGAGCCTCAACCCTCTCAATAAAAATGTCATGACCAGTTGTGTCAAGTTTGCTTTTGAGGTTATTGGGGTGCAAGACCTTGATGTTTTGGGAAGTGGAAATGGTGAGAAGATTGGTACCTATGTAGAAAGATTTATGAAAAGGGAACTAAAGAGCACAAAGAGCGTTGATATTATTGATGTAATTAGATCCAACATAATAATTGATAACCGAGGTCCAAAAGTGATGCAAATACTACTTGCCTAAATGAGGATATAAATGAATAGTGTATATTAAATAAGACACAATTTTGTTATAATGGCCTTGAGAAACAAAGGTTAAATGAATCTATGATTCATAGATTTGATGGTCGCATTGAGCCTAGTGTTGGTGTGATTCTCTTGAGGTTATTGCACAAGTGGCCCATAAAGTATTACTAGAGGAAACGGTTGGTATAGATGGGAAGCTCTCTAACATTGAATCCATTATGGCTTTGAAGGACTACATGAACAAAATGGGATTTGATAACATATGATGGCATGGATCCTTAGTCAAATTTTCACCCTAATTTCTTCTTGAACATGAACATTGTTGGCCTTGAGAAGGGAGAAACTTTCCTATTTGTTGGAATAAATCCAAGAGTTCAAGATTCAGTGGTAAATGCATAATTAAAAAAAATGTGAGAGTAAGACATGCAATAGCCATCCCATACAATTATCTTATGATCATGAGAACTTGGGGGCTAGAAACTCTTATTCAAATAGTGGAAGGTAAGCATCCATTATGCTCAACCCTTGTTAATACAAAGAACCCCATCATTGTTGTTAGATAATTTGCACCTTACAACTTCCTCTTAACCTTCTACTGATTTTATTTTGGTGTCTATGTGCACTTTCATTTTCTATGTGGTTTTTAAATAAGTGGAAATTTCACATTGTGGGGGGTATATTTCATTTCCATTCTATGCCAAATTTGCTAAAGTCAAGGGTAACTTCTAGTGGATATGGCAGTTTCCTATGTCACTAAAGATAGAGTTGCAACGGTCAACAATAATGACTATAATTGAGAACATTGTAAACATTCCACTATTAGGTTTCAAATGAGGATAATATAGATATCATATATATTATAAAAATTTGTATAGAATGCTACCACAATAGTGTGTCTCACTTTTGGGACATGTTGATTTTTTCCTAAAATCACTTTTTTTAGAAAAATTAATGATTTAAGCATTGAGAGGTTCCATATAAAGGTTTTTAATTGAAAAGGGATAGATAAGAACCCCCTTAGATCAAACCCCCTTGGATAGAACCCCTCTAGTATTAAATCATACCCACAATGGAGTCCCCTTCGCACTTATCAAAATGTTGGCAAAAAAACACTTTTTCTTTACCTTTTGAGGGATTAAACAATACCATTTAGAAATTATATTTTACAATATTATAGCCCTTAAAACAAGTTTTCCAACAAGTGTAGTGTTGATATGTTTTCATTTTATCATGTATTTAATTTTCAATTTTTATTGAGCATAGGCTTTTCTCCGAACATCAAGCTCTTTGTTTTGTAGAGGTGGAAAAATAGTAAACCATTGTAAAAAAATATCAAAAAATTCCCTTTCCCTAGGTATTGATGTCCTTGTTTCACCAAAAAAATAAAAAATGGATTTCGATATATAAACAAGTTAGGTTGTACGATACACATGTATGTCCAAATTATAGTTATAGTTACTTTAGAAATTAATTAAAAAATATATATATAACAAAAAATTATGGAAAAATATCCTTTCCCTATATATTGATGTTGAGAATCTATATTTCAAAAATTAGATTTTTATCCTCTATAGAAAAAAGTTATGTTGTACGACACAAATGTTACTTTATGAAAATGTTGTTTTTTGTTTAAAACTAGTTATTAAATGAGATGTTGAAAGATTCGTGATTAATTTTAGAAACAAAATTAAAAAATATAATTAGAATCTACACACAAATTGCCACAACTCTCTAGTTTGCATCATCTTCAAATTCTTAATGATTTAGCTGCTATAGGTCTCGGAAGATGAAGATTCAATTAAAAATATTGATGTGAATGTCCATCTTGGGAAAAAAGTGAGACACAGTATTGTGATGATGTGTAGCAAGATCTAGATAGAATTATGTAAACCTAAAAGTATGCATAGGCATATGATTCTATTTCTAGTTCATGTGATGAACTTTCTCCCCATGTTTGCACTAAAGGGGTGTTAGGAATTAGTCCTCACATGGGTGTTTAGGTTAGCATTATTAGTACGTGTAATCAAATAGAGTTATGTAATTTAATATTAATTTATTGAGAAACAAATTAATATTAAAAATTATTGTGAGTGTATAATTGTATAATAATGTAAGTGAGTTGTTAACACAACTAATGGATTAAGATTTAGGAGTGAAAATAGGAGGGAGAATTAAGATAGTTGAACAACCCATCTATATTTAGTGTGAGAAGTTGGTGGATTTGTTATAGGAGCTAGACAACTCTTCCTATATATTTGTAACTCATGATATTGAATAGTAAATAGCAAGCATAGTATTATTTGTGTGTAAAAACTTGCAACCTGAAATATAATAATCTAAATTATTTTTTATGCATATCATCTCTTTTATGTTGTAGAAATTAAATTATCATGTTATATTATTTTATTTTTGTTATTGTTTCATATCCCTAGATGTGTGTAGGTCATTCCTATTTCTTAAAAGTTCTTCATTTTCTATATGGATTGGGTTCCTTTTGTGTACGAAGGACCACAATGTGTTTAAACACTAACTTAGGTGTGTTGTAATCCAATAAGCATGTTGACATCCATACAATGCATTGTAATCCAACAAGAATATTGATATCTATATTTTAACAACTTTCTAAATTGTTTTCTAGATTCTTGTTTAGTCCAAGTTTTTATTATCAACTCATTTTATCTAGATTCCACTTCTATTTTCTAGTTTTCTTCATTTCAAAGCAAAGAATAGTAATTTTTCTAGGGAATGAACATAGCTTCTATTTAGGTGAAATGCATTTAGATGGAATAAATAATACTATGACCTATTTTAGAGCACTACTTCACTAAAAATTTATCTTTATGGTATTCCCTATACCCTTCCCCCTTTTCCTACCACTCTTACTTGAAGTTACCTCTAATGGGTGAAGAATACTTTGATAATGAGAAAGCTTTTGACTTTTCTAATCATGAAAAAATTAACTATGTTGATGATGAAATGTAGGGAAAAGGGGTCCTAAGTCCTAAATGCAAAGAACCTAGGATTTAAGGGGTTTTTTTCCCATATTTCATTAGAATACCAACCACAAATCCAAGAGATTGACTTTCAACTCAATGGTGAGTCAATCAGACTTGGGTTGGTAGATTCTTTAGGGCCTTATGATAATTAAGAATGATCTAGAAATTATTTGAAATGATGAAACTAATTGAACTATACGACCTGATAAGTAAATCTCGAAGATAAACAAACTATAACAGCACTTTGCAAGCAGATTTGGGAGATATTAGAGAGTATGTACCCATCACCAAAAGTTGATTATGGCATGTGCAAAGGGACTAGTTGGCCCCTAGGCAAATGGGTCTTTGTGATCCTTTCTAAAACTTCAAAATCTGTTATTGTATCCCTTTGTCTTCTCTTTGTTCCTGTACCTAAAAAATCTTCGTCTTCGGATCTAGACCTACAATAAATCTGCAAAAAGAATTTGTTCAGGTTTGTTTGTATGAAGGTTTGCCTCAGTCAAACCCCATATTTGGTAATTAAACCTTGATAAAAAAGAAAAATATATGATAAAAGACATTGTATGAGCTCCAACCTTATGTGTGTCTAAGGTTGTTATAAGCTAAGATGCAAAGAAACACTACTCAAGTACATCAAAGTATGATTCTTATATGGCAATGACAAGATCCACTTAGGGAGAAGTCAAAACACCCTAAATAAATTTGAAACAAAATAATACCTTGTTGTAGGATTCTAGTAGAATGAAGCTTTAAGATGAGAACACTAGGAAGTTCAAGTCATTAGGTTAAGGGAAATGAGAAAATGCATCTCCCAAACCTAGAATCCATCATGCTCTTCTATAGGCATCAACCTTCAATCATATGACAAAGCTTGATCAAATCTGCAAATGGACTTGAAGACCTGAAATCTCAAATAATGTTGCTCTAAGACTCTAAATTTTGTTTGCTTGAATGTTCTTTCTTATGTTATCTTGCTCTCTCTTTTTCTTCTAATTTGAAATGGTGAAAATATTAGGCTTTTATAGGCATTTCTCTAGTTTCCCAAAGATTAGATCCCGATAGCCAACTATTACATTTTGAATTTTGAATATTAAAATGTTGTCATAGCTTTGGGGGCCCATTCGCCCATGGGCGAAGGGTCTTGACCCAAACTTCCAAGACACTTGTTTCAGGGCAAATTAATGATATGTTGCATTTGTTCAATGCTTGTTTCAATGTTAGAAAATAATAAAAATAGGCCTTGGGATGCATAATAAAGAGAATTAGGGCCCATTTAGAAAGGGTTAAAATGCAAAAATGCAAGGTCACTAAAAGAGGTACAAACTAAGCATAAAATTGTACTATCACCTACAAGGGAGTGCAATTTTCTACTCTACATTTAGCCCCCACTTTAGCGGCCATATGATGCTATGTGCATATGCAAGCTAAAGTACTAAAAGTACATCATGCTTCATAAAAGGATACTCATATGTATATTATAGTTCATTTGTGAATCAAGGAGAATGAAGTCCTCGGTGTAGTTATCCACAAAACCACAACATTAAGAAACGCATCCTACAAAACCAATTTGTTATCTATACAAAATCATCTTATTCTTTGAAATAGACATGTCAAACTTCTATAGAGAACCAAATTCAAGGGTAGATGCATGCCCCCTTGATTCCACTTGCTTTATGGAGGTGGAATCAAGGTAGCAATCTAACCTCATCAAATTGTTATGTTTTATGATGAAATGGTTATGAGCTCACAACACTATATATCGATAAATACTAGATAAGATCGGGGGGAACTATGAACCCAACACAACAAACAACATTGAAAGCAGAGTTATCTAGTCCCTATTAAGATGATTTGAGTGAAGTGTGGTACCAAGAAATTTGACTATATGTTAGTGCAAAATCATGTTTCTGAACATCATTTTGACATTTACCATTGAGAGAGATACCTTGTTGTAGAGGAGTGAGGATGTCAACCCGATGACTATACATGCCCCCGAGACTAGAGGTCCCATGATCAAAGGTTGTGAGAGGCACCATCACAGGAGAGGTGAGTCCCTTGTACCTTCTCCCTATGATTTACCTTTATATTCTGCACTTTTTTTGAGATTTTTCAAAAATCATAGTGACCCTATCCCATTTTGGCGACCCTATCCTAGAATGGTGACTCTATCCTAAACCCCATATCCCAAAATGGCGACCTTGTCCCATTTTGGCCATAGTTTTCGAGGGAAATTTTACTTTGCTTTCAACTATTTGGTTAAATAATTTTGCTATGTTACTCATGATTTCCTCTGCTTCTTTCAAGATCCACCATGCACCCATCAACATTTAGGAGGATGACTATATTACTCTTCTTTGCGAGCAAGTTACCCAACTAACTAAGGAGGAGGAGGAGACTCTTTGTATTACCAAATTGTTTTGGATATACCTCACACCACCCATGAGGTATCATAATGTTATGTTGGTGGCATTAGTTGAGTAGTGGGATGTAGATACTTGCACATTTTGTCTCCCAATAGGGGAGATGATAGTAACATCGGAGGATGTCTACCGTACTCTTATATTACCTATCTAGGGTGAGACTATTCACCTTGATGAGGATCACACACCTTGACATATGAGGTATGATATTCAATACTGCATTGATTGTCAAAGAGATGATATATCACGCATCAATCTCCAATGGATTATGTATGCTCATGTTCCTTTGATTATATTGATTATGTGTGTGGTTGTTGCATTAGCTCTTGTACCTAATGGACAAAGCACACACCTTAAGGGAGGCCTTGTGCATACCATACGTGAGATGGAGTAGCATCAGATGGTTTATGAATGGGGAATAATCATGCTCGCTCACTTGTATTATGATATTGGTTGGCTCATTTATCAAGAGATTCACAACATAGTACATTGTACACTTATTCAAGTGTGGGCCTTCGAGCTTATCACATGTATTAGACCGACTGGTTTCCCTATGATAGCAATCCTCAATTATCCATGATCCTCTAGTTATACTTTGAGACGAACCTGGCAATTCAGACATCTATTACACTAGAGAGTTAGGTTTGATTATCTTAAGGAGTATGGCATAGTATGGAAACCATACAAGACTCTACCACAGTGGCCAGACCTTACATGACATCTAACTAGGATGCAATAGGATAAATTGGTTTTTGGATGACATGAGTATATTGTGATACCATTCTATCATGATTGGTTCATGCATCAACTTTTAGACATATTCATATAGCACCTAGGCCATGACCTATATTCTTGAGAGTCACACGTAGTGGTGCGAGGCTAGGATACATTCATCATCCTACCATCAATGATGTCATTTCTAGTGATTTAGATGATGAGAACTAGGATGAACCACATTCAACTTAGATGATGTAGGTGCCACTATAGCCTATGAGCGATGGTGGGTGAGATCATGACCTCCACACATCTTCCTTGACAATCATCCCACAGGGGTAAACCCACAAAACTTTTTTATAATTCCATCAAGGAAGGAAAAATGCATTTTCGAATGGAAAACACTTTAGGGGATTCGCTAGAATGAGGAGGTTCACTAGAAAGTCGGGGGGGTTCTCTAGAACCCATCCTTTCTAGTGAACCCCCCCTTAATGGGTTTTCTTTTTTATTTGTATTTAAAGGGGGGTTTGCTAGAAGGGAGGGTTTTAGCGCCTTTTTTTCCCTTCTCCCCCTCTTCTACCAATTTTTTGCAATTTTTTCCTTTCAAAGCTCGGGTTGAGGATGAAAATGGAGGAAACTTCATAGACCCAACTAGATGATGATAGTCCTTAGAACGAGCTATCCATCCAAAATAATTTTAATATGTTTTGGTTTTATTATGTATTTTTTTTAGTTTGATTAAACATAGGTTTTTCACCGAAAACCTTTGTTCTACACATTTGGAAATATAGAAAATTATAATTTTTTTTTGAAAAACATCAATGCACTAGATATTGATGTCCCTGATCTAACCAAAAAAAAGAATTTTGATACATACAAAAAAAGTTGTGTTAGCAAGTAAATCATGTCTAAATTATAACTAGTTTGACTTCAAAACTTAATTAAGAAAAAAAATTCAATGAAATGCTACAAAACCAATTCCATGCACTAGATATCGTAGTCACAAATCTAAATTCAAAAAAAATAGAATTTTATCCTTCATAAAAAAAAGTTATACATGTTGGCAAGTACATGCCACTCTTTAAAAATGATGTGTTGGCCTCCTTTAATGGTTTAATAACTAAGCCCTTAGAGCTATGACTAAAGAGATTGGACACCTGCACTAAGTAGCTATCTCACTCATCATGAAGGTGCATTTCATTTGTCAACCTAGGGACATAAACTTGAAATGGGTCAGCACTATATGTGCACTAGGACTCTACTACAGTCATCCATAAACTAGGAAAGAAATAATGTTGGAAATAAAATGTTGAAAGGAAATCAACTTAAACACTAAGCATAAATCAACATCTGCACGAAGCATTAACAAGCAAACCAAAAATGAAGGATAGAAATGGAAATCTCAGCAAACAAACAAGAAACTATTTTGTCTGCCTTGGCTGCAGGAACAGTCACAAAACAAAATTTCAGTGGCTGTAGGAACAGACAATTGCTGAAATTGAAACTAACTACTGAACATAAAATAAATTCTAAACTAATGAGGTGGAATTCTCACCAAGTGGGCCCCCTTTGGGTGAGTCTCTCTTATGCTAACTCAAATGCAACAACTCAAAATATCATATTATTTCTTGAAAGGATGTTTACAACATCTCAACAATATAACTATATTACCAAAACTGGAGAATGTGAATAAAAACTCAGAACATCCAACCTTATCAAAAGGGGCATCTGACCATTATTTGTAGAGAGAAAAACTACTGACTAGCCCTAACTACCTAGGCAGTTGACTCCATCAAAATAGGAGGATGCCACTTATTGAAAGCAAAGAAAAAGATGGAGGAAGTTATGCATGCACTAAATTGGACAAAGCAGACTTACTCCAATGGGAATCTAGCACAACACACTTCCTAGATTTGCTCAACAAAAAATATGGCCATTAAAAAGTAGTTACATTCTTTTTATTTGAATTAAGAATTTACCTCCATGAGAGTTCTCCCACCTTTGACTTATTAATGATCAACTTCTTGACTTCTTGGCAACCGACCAACTAGCAAGAGTTTCTCCCACATAGCAGGCTTTGTTTACATTAGCATTTTAGTGGAAACCTGTACAATAACATTAGCAAGCACAAACAAATGTATATCTATAATTACCTTAGTAACATTCATTCAACCACTTTAACAACATAGGTAATTCACATAGCATGACAATGTCATTAAAGTCACAAAGATAAACTTATGCCCAACGTCTGTGGTTTTAAGGAAAATATCAACAACCAAGTGTCAAAGTCTATGATAGCAACAACAAATATGTAATTAACCCTATCAAAATTGAGCCATTAATTGAGCTCATCATCCCCCCCAACCTAGCATTTTACTAGTCCTCCAGTAGAAGGAGCACTATTATTTTGCCTAGTTAATGCCCTGAAGTCACCAACTACCAGCTGTCCCATATCAATTTCTGTAGTGTTCGAATTAGGATCCCAGTAGAATCCTTGTTTGTTCTCCAATATGTTCCATCTTGCCCTTTTTGTAGCTATGTCATACTGGTAAAAAAATTAATCTAGCACATGCAACAATAGTGTAGGTGGCTGAAATGTTAATGGAAGCCAAAATTGTTGCTTCCTTCTACCAATCTATATGTACCTGTCAAATCTTTTGTATGCTACAACATAGTTTTATAAAGAGTGGGGTTCAACTTGTTTCAATTCTTCTAGTAAACTGTTCCACCTCTGTGCTAAGTATCCCATTACTTATTTTCCTGTGGTTTCGGCTACCTTCTCATATTCCTTGTAGGTCTCTTCTCTAACAGGCATAATCCTATCCTTGTAGCTAGGGTGGTAAAGAATTTTGTGCCATGTCTAGAAAATATCTCTAGGGTTACTAGATCCAGCCCTTAGAGGCAAGGGAGTATGAAATTCCCTTTCCCTATAAGTTCTATACTACTGCCCCCAACTAATTTCATTATGAATCCAAGACATAAATGCCCTTAAATGGAGGTCTCCAATATACAACAAGGGATTCCAATCATGATCATTAGACAAAACATAGTTATGCAGGTATAATTCACATAACAAATTTTTAACATTAGGAGGGGCAAACTGATAAGCGTAGAAAAATTCATGTGGAGTGTCAAGAGTAGGACTCAAACCTGAAATAATCCTTGATAGTTTAAAGGAAATATTTTACTCCTTCAAGTGCAGGGCATACACTCTAGGAGAATTTTTACATGCCAGCATTTTGGGTATTAAATCTACCACATTGTCTACCTTTTCCTTCAAGGCAGCAATTTCTACATTCTTTTCTTCAATCTCTATGTTTTTCTTTTTAATCTCATTATGTAGCTTACATTTTTCCTTTTTCCATTCCTTGTATTTTCTTTGCATTTCACTCCATAGTTTCAAAGCTACATCATTGCATGAAAAGGCAAGAGGTTTATGTGTTCCTACGAAAATATTCCTTTGCACCGATTCCTATTTTTCAAATAAAAGCAGTTGCAGTGATTCAGGTTGTTCATCCTGCTCTAGCTGCAGGAACTCTAGATTCTCATCTTGTTCTTGCTGCAGGGAATCCGGACTTTCATCTTGTTCTTGATTCCCAACCTATTCTGCAATGGCAGTGAGCTCTGTCAATCTGATATTTGCTTGTTCTTTTTCCTCAACATTCACTTGCCCCATTGGGGCTTCCGTCTCCTCCCTAGATGTTTTTCTAAGCCTAGGCCTTCTCTTTGGAGGTACATCGGCAGTTGGCCCAACTAGTTTTGACTTCTTAAGAGGGTTTTTATCTTTTTCTTCAGCTGTAGGAAGAACAGTGTTATCAACCTTTCATTTCCTAGGGCTTGGTGTTGTTTTTTTTGGCACTTGCTTCTTGGCCTTTCCCTTTCTCATTTATGCTTCTTTCATCTATGCTTCCTCTCTCCTAAGGGAAGTCCTAGTTTGAATTGGGGTTTTGGGAAGAGCATTAATATCGGAGTTTGAGGATGAACTTTCCTCATCTAAATATTTTGACTCAAAAGAACCAATTTCAATAGCTTGCTCAGCTGCAGGAGGATTTGAACTAGGGTTTTCACTAGAGTTTGATGCTCCAAGAGTAATTTCAGCAGTCCTCACATCCCTACTAACCCTATGAGGTTGAGACTGACCTCTAAGACGTACATTTTCTAGTCTAAATTGATCAATGTTTACAAATTCCTCCCATGTCATCTCAGACACCTCTTGTAGAGATTTATCTACTAACAATTTTATTAAACAATGGTGAGAGACAAAATTATTCCTAACTTTTTGCATCTCGACCGCCATGATTGCAAGGAAGTGATACATTACATTGGGAACATTCATTCTTCTTCCATGCCTCATGTGGTTCAGGAGCTTGAAGTGTACAAAATGGAGGCATGACTGACAACCCTCACAAGTGATATACTTGACAACATGGATGGCTACTTGTTTCCATGGCTCTAGTAGGGAAGTTCTCTTTGTACCTTGTTTATCCACAACCAATGGAGGGTCACTAGGTTCAATAAATTCATCCATGGCTAACATTGCATCTCTGGTAGTAGGGTATGGCTCTCCATCGGAAGGTAAGCCCATTACCTCTGCAATTCTTTCCTTAGTAATGATCACCTCCAACCCTTTTGCCATTACCTTTCCCTCAGAGAGTGTTTGTGCAAATTCTTGTACAATGTATTCATTGTAGCTGTCAAGCTTCAGGAAATAATCTAGCCACCCATAATTTTTGAACTCTTCCAAAGAAGGTGCATCCTACATTACTACATCACGAATGGTGGGTTCATTCATAATTAGTTGACCTCCCATTGTTTCAGTTTCCTGCAATCAAACAAACACTTTTAGCTAAATTTCCTTTTCCTGCAATCTCCTTCTGAAAACCCCAACTTCTTCTTCGTACAATTCTTCTGTAGTGCTGACGCCAATGTCATGTAGCTCACCAATTTACCTTTTTGGGTAATGTTTAAGATTGTGACTAAGGCAATAAAGAACAATAAATGAAGGGTATTATCAAGAAAAAATGGTAGCGGTTCAATGACATTTCATAGATGCAAGTTGTCATTTCAATCTATCATTCAAATTAGCTTATTTCAAATTTGCTAACATGGATGACACATGGACTTGTGAGTTGACACTCCCCCCCAACCTAAATTACAACATATGTCTGCATAGGATGGATGATAATTATGATTGGACAAGGCGAAGTACAATTTTATGCTATGTGAAATATCCACATTAAATTATAGTAATTAAAAAAATGCACTTAAAGTAATTAAGAGATAACAAATTGTCACGTACGTACTTAAAAACATGGAGTTTTGTTGCAAAGAATGTGGAGAAAGTATCAATTACCTTGAAAAAGTATGGTTGAGCAATTAATGCAGTGGTGATGGAATGGAATGATGGTGGAGTGGAGTAATGGTGGAGTTATGGAAGAGAGAGAAGATGAAGATGGATGGGTGGATTCCCACAAAAGTGGAAATATTTATTATGAAGTGATTGCACGTGTACTTGGATCGGTCAGAAGGAGGGACACTAGGTCTACTTCCTTTGGATGCAGGAAGTTCAGTGGTTGGGTGTTGAATAAATTGCTACATGAACTCTTCCTTGGATGATGGCTTCTAATACAACCTTAGATGGTGATTGTTGACCAAAAGTTTGAATCTGATAGGGTCAATGGTTGTGAGTTGTACAACACCATTGGGAAAGACTTTTGTAACTTCATACAGTCCCAACCATCTAGTTTGCAATTTTCCTGCATTATCTTGATACCTGGAGTCATAAAGGAGTGCCCAGTCACTAGGCTAGAACTTATTTTCCTTAATGTACTTATCATGTCATTTGACCCTTTGATTTTGGACTACCTCAGTATGATGCAGGGTTGTCTTTCTCATCTCATCTAAAGCATTTAGCTGCATGATTCTATCCTTTTGTGCTTCAAATATGTCCATCCCAAGATATAGTGCAGTCCTAAGAGTCTTATGTTCAAATTTAATAGGCATCATAGTTGTCTTCTCATATAGTACTTCAAAAGGAGTGAAGCCTGTGGTTGTTTTCCAGGTGGTCCTATAGGCCCAAACAACTTCTGGTAGCCTATTTGCCCAGTCTTTCCAATGAATAACCACTTTTTTAGTCAGAATTGCCTCAATTTCCCTATTGGTAACCTCAAATTGGCCATTGGGTTGAGGATGATAGGGGTTAGAATTCTTGTGCCTCACATTATATTCACTGACTAGTGCTATAACAAGGGTTGATGTAAATTGAGCCCCTTGATCAGTTACTATCTCCTTTGGGACCCCATAATGAGTAAAGATTTTCTCATAAAGAAAAATTGTAACCTTATTATCTCTGGCATGCTTCATTGCCTTAACCTCAACCCACTTGGTCACATAGTCAATGCAAACCAAGATGTAGGATTTACCATTCGATAGAGGATCAATGGGACCTATAAAATCCAGTCCCCATTTATTAAATGGAGTGATGACTACCTGTGGGTAAAGATGCATCTCATCAAATTTGGTTGGTCGGCCCATCATCTGGCATCTATCACACTTCCTTGTATACCTGCCTGCATCCTTATGAAGTGTGGGCTAGTCATATCTTGTATTAATGATCTTCATTGTTTTCCTCTTAGCTGCAAAATGCCCTCCACGAGGTTCATTGTGACATGCATGCAATATATCATATGTATCATCTTCCCTTACACATCTCCTTATGACATGGTTTGGTGCAGTGTAGAATAAACAACCTGCAATCCATGAGAAAGGAAAGGTTTTCTCAATGAGTACCCTTCTCTCTTTTGGAGAGAAATGAGGAGGAACTCTCCCTGTAACTAGGTAATTAGCTATGTCAACATACCAAGGTGTATGCACACTGATGGAAAATAAATGTTCATAAGGGAAAGAATCATCAATGACTTGGGTGTCCTTTGATGTAGTCAGTCTAGAAAGAAAGTCTACTACAACATTTGCCTCTCCTGGTTTATCAACAATGGTGATGTCAAACTCCTGCATTAACAACAACCATCTTGCTAGCCTACTTGAAATCAAGGGCTTATTCATGAGGCATCTTATTGCTACATGGTCTGTATGAATAAAAAATTGATACCTTGTTATGTAGTGCCTAAATTTGTTAAGGGCATAGATGACTGCCAACATTTCTTTTTTTGTCACTGTATAATTAAATTCAGCCCCTTGTAGGTTTTTGCTAACAAAATAGATTGCATTCTCAATGGTTCCTTCTTTTTGTCCCAATACAGCTCCAACAACATAATCTGATGCATCTATATGAATGTGGAAAGGAAGCTCCCAATTAGGACCTTTGAGCACAAGAGCATGGGTTAAAGCTACTTTTAGATCAGAGAATGCCTTGTCATAGTTCTTTGTCCACTGGAATTCAATATCTTTAGTTAGAAGATTGTATAGTGGTGCTGCCATTTTACTAAAATCTTCAATGAAACACCTATAGTACCCTGCATGACCTAAAAAACTTCTGACATCTTTTTGCTTTGTAGGAATAGGAAAATTGGTGATCACTTCAATCTTGGTTGGGTCTACTTGAATTCCTTTTTCAGAAATGTAGTGTCCAAGGACTACTCATTCCTGCATCATCATGTAGCACTTCTCATTGTTCAAGGATAGATTGTGGTCTTCACATCTCTGTAAAACCTTCTTTAGATTCTCTAGTGCTTCTGCAAAATCAACACCATAGGTAGTAAAATCATCCATATAAATCTCCATGCAATCATGTGAGATGTCTAAAAATATACTAATTAATTCCCTTTGAAAAGTTGCAGGTGCATTACACAACCCAAATGGAAGCACTGAGTAGGCATAAGTCCCCCAAGGATAGGTAAAGGTGGTCTTCTCTTGATCCTCAGGTGTAATTTTTATTTGATTATAGCCACTAAATCCATCTAGAAAAGAAAAATATTGTTTTCCTACAAGGGAATCCAGTACTTGGTCTATGAAAGGAAGGGGAAAGTGATCCTTTTTGGCGATAGAGTTGAATTCCTTGTAGTCAACACAAACTCTCCATTTACTTCCCTTTTTAGGCACAACCACCAATGGGGACACCCACTGGCTGTCTGAGATAGGGTAGATAAATCTTGCATCCAATAATTTATATAGTTCCCCTTTTACAATCTTCCTCAATGCTGGATTGATTCTCCTTTGTGGCTACCTCATTGGTGTGCAATCATCTCTAATATATATCCAATGAGTACATAGCTTGGGGTCTAATCCCTTCATGTTATGGTAGTCCCATGCAAATGCATGTTGGTGGGTCTTCAATAGGTTTTTCAAATACAATTGTTGCTCTTGACTCAACTTGTTATTAATATTTAGATGTTTTCCTTCTAACACTTGCACTTGTGTGGTTAACTCTATCATAGTTGCTTCACTAATACTCAAAATTTTTAGTTCATGTGGCTGCAGTGTATGGAGCATATCAGTTGTTGCAGGAAGTTTAGTTGTAGGAAGAGTGGGAAAAAGTGTCTTCACTGGACCTATAGAACCAATTTCATGAGTAGTTGATCTTCATGCACCTCGCAATGGTTCTTAATTATGTGGGACAACACTTCATCTTCTTCCTAAAGCTGTAAGAAAGAACTTCTACCTAACATCATGAGTTGTGCCACTGAATTGAATTCCTCGGCCTCTTCTCCAACATGTGGCCATATGGTGCCATCCATGTCATGGGATGGTTGAGCAAGAGGGCAGAGAACAAGATTTTTGGTACTCTTCCCATCAGAGATGGTTGTGTCCCCTTACCGACATCTAATGTAAGCATCTATTGTGGCCAACCATGGCCTTCCTAAAATAATGGGATACCTGCCTACTGTAGCTTTAGGAGAAAGGATCATAAAATTTGTTGGGTACTCCCAAGAGTCTAGAGTTACCACAAGGTCTTCTACTACACCATCAGGTTTAACAATGGAACTATCAGCAAGCTACAAGACAGTAGGAGTAGGTCTCATGTTTGCAACATTTAGTTGTTGCAGGATATCCTTAGTCATCACATTTATTGCTACTCCCAAGTCAATTAGAGCATTCTTGATTTGGATTCCATTTATAATAACTCCTTGGGTCAGTGTACTTAGGAACTGTAACTTTTTCAAGCATGATATCTGCCAGTTGTCCTACCACATGAATTGTGATGGGGTCTTTCTTTTTCCTCCCTGGCTTTTTAAGGCATGCTTCCTTGATTGCTTTTCCATATATAGGGACATCTTTTATGGCTTGAAACAAAGGTATCTTAACACATATGTGTTTTAGCTGATCCAAAATGTCAAAGGTTGTTTCCTCCTTCTCTTCCTTTTGTTTAGCAACCTCTAACCTTTGAGGAAATGGTGGATCTTGGGTAGTGTGCTGAACTGGAACTGGTTCAGGATTTTTAGGCACACTTGGCTAAATGGGGACACTCAAATGCTCCTCTTCTTCCACAAGAAGCTTGGTGATGATAAGAGTGGAAGGAGTTGGAAAAGTAGTTCCTAAACGTAGATGAATGTCACTCACACTCACAACATATGCAGGAAATTGATTAGGATTTGTAGAGTATACTGGTTGTTGCTGTTGTTATTTTTTATTTGGGTTAGGTGTGAGCTGAGCTAGTAACTAAGTAGGTCTAGGTGTGCTTGAACTTGAGCTAGTAGGAGAAGGCATTATAGTAGGTTGTTGAGGTGGCTGCATGTAACTAGTTGTCTAGTTTGGCCATTGATGCCCTCTCCTCCTTTGGGATGTTTGCTGCCAGTTTCTTGGAGGTGGTTGCCAATTCCCCTAAAACTCCTGCCAATTCCCCTGAGGTTGTTGTCACTAGGGTGGAGAGTTTTGGTGATTGGTCCAGAAATTTGGAGGGTTATTCCAAAGCTAAGGTGGATATCCTCCATAGTTTGATGGATATGGCGGTTGCCATTAGTTATTGGATGCATAAGAATTGAAATAAGGCCCAACAAAAGATAATGGATCTAGTGGAATGCATTGTCTTGGAGCCCATGACCTCCTTTGTGCAATGTAGTAGACTTGATCATCATCACCCTGGATTTGCTTGAACTCAGTTGGAATCATTTTGTTGTCAATGTTAGCTACCATTTTACATCTGCAGTCTTTCTTATTTTGTCTACAATGAGGGCAATATTCTACCAACATTGCCTCTTCCTCCTCATGTTTCTTCTTTGCTTGAAGTGTATCCAACTGGGTAGCTAGATTGTTTATGATGTCTTGCTTGAAATCTACCAACAAGTGAGTAATCTCCATCCTTGAAACTTAATTGGTGGATGATTTACCCACAGAGGATTGGTAACCTCTTCCTTTATTTGAAGTTGCCCTGGAATAGTTCTGACATATCTTCTTAATATCATCCCAAGGAACTTGGGTGATATCTCCTACTTCCATTAGGTCCAAAGCATCAATGCAGGTGTCATTGATTCCTCTCAAGAAGAGCAACTTTTGAGACTCTTCATTAAGTGTATGATGTGGAGATTTCTACAGGAAAAACAAAAACCTTGAAATGTAATCCTCCAAACTCTCATCTTCCTTTTGCTACATCCTATAGATTTCATCTCCTCTCATGTCACTGCCCCTACAATATTCCTTGTACTTCTCAAGGAACTTTGTCTTCATGTTATCCCAAGTATCCATAGTATTCCTTCCTAAGCTCATAAACCATCTCAATGTAGCTTCTTTCAAAGTGGTAGGAAACATATTAAGCCTATGATAATCAATGGTATAGTCATAGCTTCTATAGAGGATATCAAACTCAAACAAGAAAGTATCAGGGTCTTCTGTGACAAGTCCATAGAACTTAGGAAGGACTGAAGCAGGGATATTTTTAAGGTTTTCAACTTCATTCTGATGAGCAATGGGGAATGGAAAAGCTAGCTGGTTAGGTCTGTTTTTGTGTCTATTCTCATTATTCTCATCACCCATGCCTGCTTGATGAAGTTCCAAAGCAAATGGATTCTCAATCAGATTTTGATCTTCAGAGGAAGTGTCTAAACTGGTCAAATGGGGAAATGCATCAACAAAAGGGTGTGTCTCTTCTTATTCTTCATCTCTTGGTAGTTTTGATGTTCAACTAGCTGAAATGGATCAGGGTTATTAGAAAGGAATCTTCCATAAGCATCTCTTCTCCTTCCTCTATGCATGTGGTATCAACTCAGTATCAACCAACTCACACAAAGAATTGGTGAAAGAATAGTATGTCATTACTTTCCTAAATGAGGGGTATACTGAGAGATTTTTTTTAGAAATACTATAGCAAGAAAGAAACTATCAATGACTCCAAAGAACTTCCTAGTTTGACACCATCCCCGACAACGATGCCAAAAATGTTGGCCTTCTTTAATGGTTTAATAACTAATCCCTTAGAGCTATGAATTAGATATTGGACATATGCACTAAGTAGCTATCTCACTCATCATGAAGGTGGATTTAATTTGTCAACCCAAGGACATAAACTTGAAATGGGTTAGCACTATATGAGCACTAGGACTCTACTGCAGTCAACCATAAACTAGGAAAGAAAAAATGCTGGAAATAAAATGTTGAAAGGAAATCAACTTAAACACTAAGCATAAATCAATATCTGCACTAAGCATTAACAAGTAGACTGGAAATGAAGGATAGAAATGGAAATCTTAGCAAACAGACAAGAAACTACTCTATTTGCCTTGGCTATAGGAACAATCACATAACAAAATTTTAGTGGCTGTAGGAACAAACAGTTGTTGAAATTGAAAATAACTACTGAACAAAAAATAACTTCTAAACTAAGTAGGTGGAATTCTCGCCAAGTGGGACCCCTTGGGTGAGTCTCCCTTACACTAACTCAAATGCAACAACTCAAAATATCATATTATTTCTTGAAAAGATGTTTACAACATCTCAACAATATAATTGTATTACCAAAACTAGAGAATGCAAATACAAACTCAGAACATCCAACCTTTTCAAAAGGGGCATCTGACCATTATTTATAGAGAGAAAAACTATTTGCTAGCCCTAACTACCTATCCAGTCGACTCCATCAAAATAGGAGGATGCCACTTATTGAAAGCATAGAAAAAGATGAAGTTATGCATGCGCTAAATTGGTCAAAGAAGACTTGCTCCAATGAGAATCTAACACAACACACTTCGTAGATTTTCTCAACAACAAATATGACCATTAAAAAGGTAGTTACATTCTTTTTATTTGAATTAAGAATTTCCCTCCATGAGAGTTTTCCCGCCTTTGACTTCTTAATGATCAACTTCTTGACTTCTTGCCAACCGACTAGCTGACAAGAGTTTCTCCCACATAGCGGGCTTTGTTGACATCAAAATTTTAGTGGAAACCTTCACAATAACATTAGCACACACAAACAAATTTATATCTATAATTACCTTAGTAACATTCATTCAACCACTTGTAAATTCAACATAGGTAATTCACATAGCATGATAATGTCATTAAAGTCACATAGATAAACTTATGCCCAAGGTTTATGGTTTTAAGGAAAATATCAACAACCAAGTGTCAAAGTATATGATAGCAACAACAAATATGTAATGAACCCTATCAAAATTGAGCCATTAATTGAGCTCATCATGGTGTTTACTGCTAAAAAGTAGTTTTTGAAGGATATGGAAAAAGAAGTGCAATTTAATTCCAAAAATTTTGAAAAAAATATATTTAGAATCTATAGAAAAAATGTCACAAATCACTTGTTTGTGTCATCTTCAAATTCCTCATGGTTTAGCCACTATAGGTGCCTGAAAGTGAGGATTTAGTTAAAAAAAATAAGTTCAATGTCCAGTTTGGCCAAAAATTGTAAACTAATATTGTGGGATCACCCATAGGTGATGATGGACCTTTACCATATTGAGATGAGAGAGAGGATGAGAATGTGGATGGAGATACCAGTGATAAAGATTTTGCAGTAGAGGGTACAAAGGAGTAGGATTAATAGCCAATAGGAGAGGAGCCTAATGAGCCAGTAGAGGCCACAAATGCCCTTGAAGAGAGACCAACATCTTGTCCTTGCATCACCCGAGCACATACAATGACTACAGTAGGAACTTTGTCCCATGAGTGTGGAGAGTGTAGTAATGCTGCACCTACCACCCTTCCTACCCATGAGAGGAGTCTCAATAGGGAACCTATTGTATCTTATTGAGATCCCAATTGTCAAGTTGGAAATCCAGGTGATGATAAGCTATTTATCTTTTATGTTTTAATTATACATTACTTGTTATATCTTGTCCTGACTTATGTTTTCCTTCTTGTAGTTGGTACATGAGAGTGGCTAGACTTCTTTAGTTGAATCACCTTAGATATGGCACCTCTTATGCCTCCACAGTAGGCAACACGAAGGGAGCATAGGCCACCCATCACCTAGCGTGGGGCACCATGTTGACCTATTTGATCCCTTATCTAGGTGGAGGATAGCCTATGATAATTCCATGAGGACTATGATTTATTTAGAGCCAAGGTTGAGGAGGTTAGAGCTAGGGAGGAGCAATCTAGAGTTGCACATGAGGAGATTAGGATTTCCTATGAGGAGCTTAGTACTACATATGAGGAGCTTTGAGCTACCTAAGTTCCTTCCAAGAGTGAGTCATAGGATTTCATGTAGTCAAAACTCAAAAAGTTGTAGGCGGAGCTCACTAGAGTGCAGGCGGATAAGGATCAAATAGATCAGGAGCATATTGTAGCACTCATACACAAGGGGATAGCTAGAGGTAAGGTATGATGCCTTTGAGATCAGATGAGCTCTATGAGCTGCTCCTACTCCACTGTCTCTCGATGAGCACCAACACCAGGCCTCAAGGAGTATGGTATCCATAGGCCTCTCTAGATGTGCTATGTTATATCACACCACATTTTGTTACCGTGGCGATCATGTATATAAACTTTATGATCTTCTATATAAGCATGTTTTATTTGTATGAGTTCTTATTTTGATTAGATGTTAATATGATCTATTAAACAATCTTGGTAAGATTATTTAATAAATGTCTCCATTATCTAAAAATTTATGTGACCTAATTGAACTTTGATGTTTACTTAGATACAAATTTTTTGTTAAGTGTGACATAATAAAGTAGATGCTCTTATGATCTAATTTATAAACTATGCATGTTTGATCTAATTTAATACCACACACATATGATTGAATAGTATGTAAAAAGTAATACTTCAATTAAATGAACAATTACTCTACATAATTCAAGACACACCATTTTTTTGTCAAGAATGAAGCAATGTGAGATTAAATAGAAAATCATCTACCTAATCTAACAACATGCTTTAACATACATACTATTCAAAAGGATTGTTAAGTGTAATACCTGCATAGATGTGCAACATTAATAGGTTCTTTGAGGGGTGTTCCATCCATTACTTTTAGTGTATATGCTCCAGACCCATAGTTTTCTTCAATTATATAAGGGCCTAACCAATTTGGCCTAAACTTTTCTTTTTCTTCCAGAGTGGCACTAGCATTGCACTAATTTTTATATAACACTAAATCCCATATGTTAAATGAATGAAGAAAATATTATTGTTGTAACTACGTTGCATTCCTTTGGAATAATCTTGGAGATGTTCGAGAGCATTTATACGCTATTCATTGAGAATTTCAAGTTGTTTTAATCATTTCTCTTTATACATGTGATCATCAATAATGCCCTTAATAGAGATTCTTAAAGAGGGAATTTCTAACTCTAAGGGCATTATTGCATCAACACCATAAACAAGATTATAGGGTGTATTTCTTGTGGATTTTTGAATACTCATGTCATAATCCCACAATGCATAAGATAACTAGGTATGCCAATCCTTATTATGTTTATTTACCATTTTTTGCAAGATTTGCAATGTTTTGTTTGTTGCTTTCACTTGACCATTAGATTGTGGGTAATAAGGTGTTGAAAAGTAATGAATGTAAAATGTTTCCAATAATTTCTTCACATCATTGTTCTTGAATGGTGTTTCATTATCTAAAACTACCACAAAAAGAAGACCAAATCAAATAATAATGTTTTCTAAGATGAAATGACAAATTATCTCAGCAATTGTGGAATGAAGAGGGATTGCTTCTACCGATTTCGTGAAATAATTTATAGTCGTGATTATAAATGCATGCTCAGAGGAAGGATGGGAGATTTTTCCAATGAGATCCAAACCCCATACTGAAAATGGCCAAATAGGAACTTGGGCATGAAGTTTGAAAGTAGGAGCGTGCATCAAATTATTATTCTCTTGACATTTATGACAATTTTAAACATGATTGAAACAATATTTTTCCATATTTCGCCAATAGTATCCTATGCAGATCAAATTTTAAATTAAAGAAATTCCCCCCAAATTCTCCCCATAAGCACCTACATGAGCTTCTTTGAGGGCTATAGGAATTTTAGATTGTTTAAGGCATCTAAGCAAAAGACCATCAAAGGATCGTCTATATAAGACATCCACTAGGATTATATATCTAGTTGCATGTTTTTGAATACGAGTTCTAGTGTTCTTAGTAGTTGGTTCAATAAAGGTACCTCTTTTAAATAATTAAGCATTAGTGTGTACCATTCACTAGAGACTTCAATATTGGCAACTAAGACTTCTTTCACTATTTTATCTATCGATGGTTTTGTGAGGGTATGAACAACAAATGTGAAGTTTGCAGAAGAATCTTCAAGAGAAACAAGGGAAGTTGTGCTTTCCATTGAATTTTCATGTTGATTATCCTTTCGTGGAACATCGTCAATGGTGTAAGATTTGAAACTTTCTAGCAATGTCATTGAGAGATTTTTGTATTAAGACAACTTATCATGTTTTTCTTTATAGGATCCATAAATTTGTTTAATGACTAATTGGAAATCGTTGAATATACCAATGTGTTGAACACCTAAAGATAAAGCTGCACGTATCCCAACAATAAGGGCCTCATATTCTATAGTGTTGTTTGTACATAGAAAATTTAGAGATAAGATACTTGGGAATTGGATTTCTTGAAGGAAGAATCAATATAACCCCAACTCCAGAGCCAGGTTGACACTTAGAACCATTAAAATATAGCTACATATTTCATTGTTATCTATCTTTAGCACATTCTCATTAGGGAATGAATCATGATTGGGCATTTCTGATGGTGAAGGAGCATCAGCTGAATGGTCAGTCAATGCTTGACCTTTGATTGCTTTTTGAGGAACAAACTTAAGGTCAAATTTAGTTAACATAACCCATTTAGCTAGACATCCTAATAAATCTATTTTATCAAAAAGGTATTTTAATGGATCAAATTTTGTGATAACATGCACCTCTATGTTCAACAAATATGTCTTGATTTATTGGTAGCAAACACAAGAGCCAAATATTGTTTTTCTATTGTTGTGTATCGAGTTTCATAAACAATCAATGTTCGACTAATGTAATAAACAAGATGTTCTTTTCCACTCTCATCTTGTTGGGCCAATAATGTAGCTAGAGCATGGGTTGATGTTCTTTAATTTCTTCAACCATAAATGCAATTTCACCTACTTCACTTGTAGAAGAACAATCATTTAAAGAACTAATTTATTTATCAACATAAAGACTCTTCTTCTTTTTACCATAGTTTCTCTTTTTATATTTGGAAACTTCTTGAATCCTAGAACTATCTCCATTTTATTTTTCATTTAATGGACATTTTGAGGTATAATGACTTATTTTACCATAGTTAAAACATTTGAAAGGTAACTTACCTTTGTGTTTTCCATGCCCTTCAATCTTTTGACAAAATTTTATTCTTATTCATTTGAATTGGTATTAGGTTTTGAATCATCTTCAATCTTCTCGATCTTGGAAGTCTTGAATGCACTTCACTCTTTGTTGATCTTGTATTCTCATTTCTCATTTCATATATAGTTAATGACCCAAACAATTCATCCATAGAAAACTAATCTAGATCTTTACCTTCTTCTATTTTAGAGACCTTGAGATCAAATATTTGTGGGGGATACCTCAAAACCTTCTTTACAATAACCTTATCTTCAATATTCTCACTGAGACCTTTGATTGCATTCACTTCCTCGTCTACCCTGAGAAAATATGTTGCAATATTTTTCTTCATCTTTCATCTTAAGAGTCTCAAAATTTCCTCTATGAGAGCTTGCAATTTTTCTTGTTTCACTTTATCATCACCCTCATAGATATTGTGCAGTTTCTCCCATACCTCTTTGGTAGATTTACAATGCATAACTTTTACCAATTTTGCATTGGTCAGACCACATAAAATAGAATTTTTAGCTTTATCATTGTTTTCACAAGCTTTCTTATCAATAGAGTTAGTGGGAGGAATTGTTGGTGCTTTGTAGCCATCTATAATAGACTGCCATACATCAAATCCAAGAGAGGTCAGATAAGTCTCCATTTTGATTTTCCAAAAAGCATAATTAGTTCCATCAAACAAAGGTGCTTTGTTTGAATAAGATCCTTCTTGTTTGGCCATAGTGTTCTTAAAACTAGATCTACCTCAAGTTGTTTAAACTTTCTTCAAGGAACCTTGTGCTCTAATACCAATTGTTGAAAGAACACCAATACATTGAGAGGTGGGGTGAATTAGTGTATGCAAATTTTTACCTTTATTAAAACAACAAACAAGAATTAAGATCACACAAAAATCATCACACACATGAGAAGAAACCAAAAGTACGTGGGAAACCTAATGTGGGAAAATCCATGATGAGAATAGCTGCTAGGATCTACTATCCTAATCCAGCCTCACAATAAAATATATTATATATATTTTGTAAGCACCAACTTATAGGTACATTGATACCCAAGACAATGTTTTGAGGCACCAAACTCCAGGTACATTACACACCCAAGACAATGTGTTGAGGCACCAAACTCAAGTTATACTGCACACCTAATTGAGCACCAACTCAATCTTTTTTAGGCACAAACCTCTACAACATTACAAGTTCATATATGTTGATATTGGTTCTTCTTCAACTTGAAATGCACCTTTTCAATTCATTAATCTAGACTCTCCCCCTTTGCTATTCACCCCCATTGATCACCATTACAAAGATAATCACATTGATAGATTTTTGTCTATCACAATATACTTTTCCACACCTGAAGCATATTCAATTCAATAACCTTTGTTCATTCCCATAATCTACATTTACATCTCCACTATACACGTGATATGTGAGTTCTATTGATAGGGTAGGGTTGGATGGAACACTCACTGTCCCATGCTCTGGGTCTCACCTTGGCAAACCCTTTGGTGTCACTCTCCACCTTCTTAACCTATAGGCCCTAATGCTTGTTAGGCACCCCTGGTTCTCCTGGCCAACCCTACTATCATCTCCACTTTCCTAACCAAGCCAATCTTGGTGCTCTCTCTGCCATTCCCTCTTTAGCCCTTAATCTTCCTAAAGGCTAACTAAACCTCCAAACTTCACTAACTTGATGTAGGGGTGTGTGATGACTTCCATGGATTCAAAACCATCTCTCTAGGGTTCTTGGTCAACCGCAAAACTCCAATTCTCCATCGCTTCCAACAAACCCTACTTTAGGGTTTAAAAAGAGCTACTAGCCCTTGAGCCCCAATTAGGCCTCTCAACCCGAGAAAATAGGATCAAACACCAATCCTTCTAAAGAACAACACAAACTTCCTCTAGGGACCCTAGTTCATTTTCCTACCTCTCCAATATTTTTGAGGTTATAGGCCTTCACAGGCCGTACACAAGTGTAACCCTCTTTTTGTAGGATTTAGGGCTTTTTAGGCCATTTCCTGACCTCACAATGATCTATCTGCTTCTTTCAACCACCAAATGGACTAGTGGAGCCTCTTCCTTCCTGCAAAACCTTTGTAAGGCCTCCTACATCCACCAAACTCCTTGGGTTTCCAGGGAATTGACACCCCTGCAACGTTAGTGCCTGGTTTTCACTGTCTTTCCTAACCGGGCATAGACAAGCTCGCCTAGGAAAAGACTTTCACCATGCTTCTTGGACTCCTACAGACTCCTAAGCCTAAGCTATGTACAGACATGGGGCCTAGCCACATTTACCGCAAGGCCATACTCTAAGTACAGTGGGAATGTAAATTAAAACCCCATCTTTTCCACAGTTTACTAGTCAAAACAACAAATTGAAGAAAGAACAAAGTATTTACAAGAGAACTTGGAAACGGGTGACCTGCTATCTACTACCCCAAAACAATGATTCAAAGAAAATTTCACCACATTCTAAACTATACAAAATCCTTGATCAATCCATTAATCTGCTAAATCAGAAACAAGAACAAAAACAAAAAAATGCACACTAAACTATCACTGTCTTCTCAATTTCAAACTGATTACAAACTCCAATGTCTTTTTCCAACCCCCATTCTAGGTCGAGGGCCACCTTTTAAAGGTTCTCAAGGTGGTTACATCTTCCCTTGGTCGGACATAACCACCCCATTAGGCCAAAATTGCACAAATGCAACATTTTGGCTTTATTTCCCAAATCCTAGTGATTCCTAGTGGAAACAAATTGTGCAACTCATTCATTCTACCATGAGCTACTGATCAAACTTCATCCTAACATGATCTAACACCTCTAACACAAAACTAAATGGTCAACATGACCTTAAAGCATTAAAACACAAAAGTTCATCCTAGGCTCACAAATTTGCCTAGTGCAACCTCATGCTTCCTAGGTGCTCCTGCACCATTCTCCCCCTCTCTGCCAAAACACTAATGAATGGAAGGAGAGACCAATGCTAGGTCAATACCAAAATTCTTGAACTGATCTTCTTGTAGCCATGTGGCTTCTGATTCATGCTTGTTCTTCCACTTGATAAAGGTGCTCCATGTACACCTTATGTCTTGTAGCCTTCTTCACTCTCGACTCCAAGATCTTCTTTGCCTGAGGCTTGTCTTGATTAGGTAAGGATACATTGTTGATGTCCTTGAAGATATCCTGACTGTTATGATCCAAATCATTGACTATCCCCTTATACTTGATCAAATCAGCTACATTAAACACTAGAGAGATTCCAAGATTGGTAGGTAACTCCACCTTGTAGGCATTCTTTCCATACTTGGCCAATACCTTGCATGGACCCACTCTCTTCATCTGTAACTTGGTTGACATTCCCTTCTACAACCTTGACTTGTTAAGGTGGACCATGACATAGTCCCCTACTGCAAATTGCACATCTTTCCTTAACATATCTGCCTTCTCCTTCAATTTTTGTGTAGCCTCAGTGACTATCTTCTTCACCTGCTCCTGAATCTCCTTCATGGTCTGACTGAAGTCCTCTGCATGTCCACTTCTTTGTTCCATAGCTCCAAGATCTCTGAGCTCACATATGCCTCTTGGGTGCATCCCATAAACAACTTCAAAAGGACTCTTCCCTGTGGTCCGATTCACACTATCATTGTATGCATACTCAGCTTGTGAGATAACCATATCCCATGTCTACCCATACTCCTTAGTTAGGCACCTTAGAAGGTTACCTAGCACCCTATTAACCACCTCTGTTTGACCATCGGTCTGAGGATGGTAAGCTGATCCAAAAGACAGGTTGGTACCTAATCTTCTCCATAGAGTCTTCCAAAAGTGACTCATGAACTTCACATCCCTATCTGAAACAATGCTCAAAGGCAGTCCATGGATCCTTACAACTTCCTTGAAGAAAAGATGAGCTATGTAACTAGCATCACGAGTAGTTTTGCAAGGAATAAAATGACTCATTTTGCTAAATCTGTCCACTATTACATAGACACTGTCAAAACTAGTCTTGGTATTAGGAAGGCCTACCACAAAATCCATGCTCACACACTCCCATGGTTTGTTAGGAATGGGTAGGGGTTGATATAGACCAACATTACTAGCTCCTCCCTTAGCTTTCATACACACAACACATTGTTCCACATACTTCCTAACATCTCTTGCCAACTTAGGCCAGTAATAGAATCTTTGCACTAGTTCTAAAGTCTTGTTGATGCCAAAATGTCCACTAAGACTTCCATTATGCTTTTCTTGAATCAGATTTTCCCTCATTGACCCTCTTGGAACACATAACTGATTTCCCTTAAAACAATAACCCACTTTTCAATGTATACTCTGAGTATTGGCTATGGAAATGGTTCTCAAAGTTAGAACATACCTTATAGACCTCTGAAAAGTCTTCATCTTCCCCATAGAGATCCTTGAAACTCTCTATGCTAATGCTCTTGTAATCGTCAACAATCCCCTGCTTAGTGCATTTGCTACTTTTTAGTCCCTTCTTGTGCTTGATGGTGAAGGTAAAAGCTTGGATGTATTCCATCCATTTCAAATGCCTATTACTCAACTTCTCTTGAGTGTTGATAAAACTAAGTGCCTAATTGTCAGTAAAGACTACAAACTCCTTGGGTAGCAGTTAATGCCTCCATTTCCTAAATGACTGAACCAAAGCATAAAGTTCTAAGTCATAGGTTGAATACTTCTTCTTTGCTTCATTGAGCTTCTCACTAAATAAGGCTATAGGCTTGCCCTCTTGACTTAACACTCCTCCTACTGCCACTCCACTTGCATCACACTCAATAGTGAACAATTTGTCAAAACTAGGTAACAAAAGAATAGGTTGAGTTGCCACTTCTTGTTTCAGTTTCTCAAACCCTTTCTCAGCTTCTTGAGTCCATCTAAACTTAGTTTTTAAGCCTCCTTTGATTGTATCTAGAACTGGTGCACATATACCACTAAAGTTTCTTATGCATTTCCTATAAAATTGAGCCAATCCATGAAAACTTCTTACCTCTGTCCCTGTGGTTGATGTAGGCTAGTTTAGAATGGCTTCCACCTTGCTTGGATCCATCTTCAATGATCCTTTGGACACTACAAAACCCAAATATACAAGTTCTTGCTTAAAGAACTCACACTTCTCTAGATTGATTGCCAACTTCTCCTCTTACAATCTTCTAAGAACCAACTCCACATGTTTCAAATGCTCTTTTGCTGTCTTGCTGTATATGAGGATGTCATCAAGGTATACCACCACAAATATCCCTATAAAATCCTTGAGCACTTCATTCATGAGCCTCATGAATGCACTAGGGGCATTAGAGAGGCCAAATGGCATAACTCTCCACTCATACAACCCATCATTTGTCTTAAAAGCTATTTTCCACTCATCTCCATCCTTGATCCTGATCTGATGGTATCCACTCTTGAGATCCAACTTGGTGTAGTATTGAGCTCCTCCAAGACAATCCATCAAGTCTTCAATCCTAGGAATAGGGAACCTATACCTAATGGTGATCCTATTTATTGCTCTAGAATCAGTGCATAACCTCCATTTACCTCCCTTCTTGGTTGCTAAGACCACTAGTACTGCACATGGGCTGATGCTCTTTTGAATCAATCCTTGATCCAACAACTCTTGCACTTGCCTAGCTACCTCTAGATTTTGATCTAGTGTAAGTTTATAAGCTGCTTTGTTAGGTAATGAGGCTCCAGGTATGAAGTCAATTTGATGACTTATGGCTCTCTTTGGTGGTAGAGTTGCAGGTGCACCATCACTAACTATGCTCTTGTACTTCTCAAGTATCTTTTGGACTGCTTCCGGTAAGACTGTCTTTTCAACCTTGTCTTCTTCTTTAGGTTGTAACATAACCACATATCCTTCACCCCCTTGATGTAGGTTGTTAAGGAACTCCTTCCCACTACTCAACATGATGCTTGGTGTCTTTGACTGTCCTTCTTCTTCTTCTGACAGTGACTGCAACTTGAAAGTCTTCCCATCCTTCTTGAATGAAATGGTGTTCTCTTTTCTATCATATATGGCACCTCTGTCATATTTCCATGGTCTACCCAATAGTAGATGGCATGCATCCATGGGTAACACATCACAAACTAACTTGTCCTTGTACCCTCCAATGGAAAATTCCATCGTTACTTGCTCATTCACTAAAACACTTTGCCCTTTGTTTAGCCATGTGACCTTGTAGGGGTTAGTGTGGGGTACCTTCTCCAATTTCAGTTTCATTACTGCCTCCTCTGAGATTATATTGTCTATTGAACCAAAATATACTATGATCTTGCATACTTTACCAAGTATCTTGCACCTTACTCTAAATAAAGCTCTCCTCTGTTTTGGTTCTTCCTTGACCAATTTTCTGATCAAAACTCTATTGAACATCAGATTCTCTCCTACCTTAGATTCAATATGACTGTTCTCAGATGAATTAGGACTCATGGTGTCCTCTTTTGCATAAGCCACTCTCTTCTCATTGCTTGATGAAGATGCTTTCTCCGGGCACCTAGAAGCAGGATGTCCAACTTGACCACAATGGTAGCATTTCATGTTTGCAAAGTATGAATTGCTCCTGCCCACTTCTCTTCCTCTATTTGAACCTCCTTGAGGTCCTCTACCTCTGTTATACCCTCCTCTAGAAGGTGTTTCATTGCCATGATCTGTGGTTTTAAACTCTCCTTGGTTTCTTTGGTCATTGCCTCTACCTTGGTAGCCACCTCGCTGCCCTCTTTGATCTCTTTGATCTCTGCCTTTGCTTCTGCCCTTAGAAGCCTATTCTTGTTTCCTCTTGCTTCTTTCCTCAATCTTTACAGCCAATTGATAGCATTGGTGTACTGTCTTGGGACTTAGAAGAGTCATCTCTTCTTGGATGTTCCATTTCAAACCGTTAAGGTATCTAGCTACCTTAAGACTTTCATCCTCTGTCACATTGGACCTCATACAAAGTTTTTGAAACTCTCAAGTATAAGTGTTCACATCTTGGTCCCTTTGCCTCAAGCTTTGTCTTTTCTTGTGCAATTGAATCTCATAATCATCTGGCATGTATGCTTCTCTTACTTTGGCAACCATTCCTTTCCAAGTTGAAATAGGCTGCTTCCCTTCCTTTTCCCTCTCTGTCTGAATGAATTTCCACCATGTCAAGGCAGGACCTCTTAGTCTTGATTTGGCCACCTTTACCTTCTGTGCTTCAGTGACTCCATCACATTAAAAATGGTTTTCCATTCCCTCTATCCAATCAACAACTAAATCAGCTTCCATTTTTCCACTAAATAGTGGTATGCGTTCAAGTGCTTTTCCACTCAAAGCCTTCAATGCCTTCAAGAAAGGCTCTTCTTTCAGAACAAGATCAGGTTTAGGGGTCTTTTCTTCCTCTGCAACCTCTTCTTCCTTTGGTATCCTTCCTTCAAATTATGCACTCCTTACTGCTTGCTCAAGTTGGGCTATTCTTTCCCTCAATAGTTTATTGTCTTCCTCCTGCTCTTCAACCATCTTGGAAAACTCTGCATTTGTTACCATGATGGAAGAATCACTAGATTCAACCTTAGACATACAAGATTCTTCCCAAATATTTAACTTGCTTTGATACCAATCTGATAGGGTAGGGTTGGATGGAACACTCACTGTCCCATGCTCTGGGTCTCACCTTGGCAAACCATTTTGTGTCACTCTCCACCTTCTTAACCTATAGGCCCTAATGCTTGTTAGGCACCCCTAGTTCTCCTGGCCAACCCTTCTATCATCTCCACTTTCCTAACCAAGCCAATCTTGGTGCTCTCTCAGCCATTCCCTCTTTAGCCCTTAATCTTCCTAAAGGCTAACTAAACCTCCAAACTTCACTAACTTGATGCAGGGGTGTGTGATGACTTCCATGGCTTCAAAACCATCTCTCTAGGGTTCTTGGTCAACTACAAAACTCCAATTCTCCATCGCTTCCAACAAACCCTACTGTAGGGTTTAAAAAGAGCTACTAGCCCTTGAGCCCCAATTAGGCCTCTTAACCCGAGAAAATAGGCTCAAACACCAATCCTTCTAAAGAACAACACAAACTTCCTCTAGGGACCCTGGTTCATTTTCCTACCTTTCCAATATTTTTGAGGTTATAGGCCTTCATAGGCTGTACACAGGCGTAACCCTCTTTTTGTAGGATTTAGGGCTTTTTAGGCCATTTCCTGACCTCACAGTGATCTGTCTGCTTCTTTCAACCACCAAATGGACTGGTGGAGCCTCTTCCTTCCTGAAAAACCTTTGTAAGGACTCTTGAATCCACCACACTCCTTGGGTTTCCAGGGAATTGACACCCCTGCAATGTTAGTGCCTAGTTTTCATTGTCTTTCCTAACCGGGCATAGACAAGCTTGCCTAGGAAAAGACTTTCACCATGATTCTTGGACTCCTACAAACTCCTAAGCCTAATCTATGTACAAACATGGGGCCTAGCCACATTTCCCACAAGGCTGTACTCTAAGTACAGTGGGAATGTAAACTAAAACCCCATCTTTTCCACAGTTTACCAGTCAAAACAACAAATTGAAGAAAGAACAAAGTATTTACAAGAGAACTTGGAAACGGGTAACCTGCTATCTACTGCCCCAAAACAATGATTCAAAGACAATTTCACCACATTATAAACTGTACAAAATCCTTGATCAATCCATTAATCTGCTAAACCAAAAACAAGAACAAAAACAGAAAATGCACACTAAACTATCACTGTCTTCTCAATTTCAAACTGATTACAAACTCCAATGTCTTTTTCCAACCCCCATTCCAGGTCGAGGACCACCTTTTAAAGGTTCTCAAGGTGGTTACATCTTCCCTTGGTTAGACATAACCACCCCATTAGGCCAAAATTGCACAAATGCAACATTTTGGCTTTATTTCCCAAATCCTAGCGATTCCTAGTGGAAACAAATTGTGCAACTCATTCATTCTACCATGAGCTATTGATCAACCTTCATCCTAACATGATCTAACACCTCTAACACAAAAATAAATGGTCAACATGACCTTAAAGCATTAAAACACAAAAGTTCATCCTAGGCTCACAAATTTGCCTAGTGCAACCTCATGCTTCCTAGTGCTCCTGCACCATCTATATTCAATAACTAATCGCGCTGCCATTCTGACCATGATGGTGACTATTTTCTATAGTTACAAATACTCTAACTACTTTACAGTCCCTTGAAACCATCGCTTTTATGATTTTTTAGAAATACATTTAAATCATCATCTTTGTAATTGCCTGTCAAATTTTATCTTCAGAAAGTAGTCGTTTGCACACTTTGAATATCAGTCATTGATCTTTCCTTTACCACCATGATCAAATGATCATCGTTCAGTTGCCTCAACTTTAAAACACAACTATTAGATGATATTTCCTTTGAATTAGCACCATTGATCTATATCACATACAATACGCTTAGTGTGTTTTAGGTTTGTGCTTTTAGAATGAAATACATTGATGCATATTAACTATGTGATGCAATAGATGACTTCCACTTGTCATCTTTTCATCTATTAAAGAATTTTTCATTTTCTCTTTTGCACTAGAAAATTGAAGATGTGATGCATCTGAACTTTGCACTGCAATCACCTTTGGACACTTTTCATTGTTTCATGTTATCATAGATATTGCTATGTTAGAAAGACTTGGAAATGTGATGCTTCATCAACCGTTGATCTCTAACACCCTTTCCACTATCCATTGATCTTGTTAGAGTAGACAGCTTTGAACTTGGTCCCATCAGACACATGGCATGATTCCATGATTTCATAGCCAATAACTGACATCAACTATAAAGCCTTGTGGGCGTGTAAGAACCATGACTTGTTCTTGAATAATTTTCAACACATTTTTCCTAATTTGACACAAATTCATTTTTTTTATACTTGCACAATATATACTGCACAAGATAATAACAAAAAAATTCAATTGCATTTGTAGATTACACATTAATATTCATATAACATTCACTACCAATAAATTGAGTACAAAAAGCTAATAATTGAATATACACTACAACCATATAGTTTCAAATTAAATAACAATAACCCCAAATTTGGAAATGAATAATAGTTTATATTGAATAATGGAAAAATCTAACAAAATTTAATTAATATTTTGTTTTGCTTTCAACAGTGTACAACTGATGGCATTGATACTCATACCTGGAACTAGTCGCTATAATTGAATATAGATAACAACAACTTGCAGATTGGAGATGACCATGTAAAATGCTCATGCCTAGCCTCCATGGACTCCTACAACCATCATAACAACAAAATACACTTGCAAGGCCTCACATGCAAATTATCTAGTGCTAAGTATGATGAAATATAGCTACACCCAATTATAGAAACTCACACCAATAACCAGGAAGTCTCATGCCCTTATTTTGATAGCCACAACTAGTAGGAAAGTGGCATTGGAGTCTACACCCAGTGTAGGAAACCAAGTCCCAACCACCTACTAAAATATGCAGAGTTGATAGCCACTTAGGATAATAGTAATAATCTCTCATAAACCCACGACCTGTGAATGCTTAGTAATCAACAGTATAACCTCTAAGTTTGCAAAATGTGGTGACCAAAACTTCAAGAAAAACCTCCTCAATCTGGTCACCAACCTTAAGTTTCATAACAATGAACATAAATATCAATTAACTCCAATTTTGTCTCCATAGGAGACTCACAAAATTACTTGAATCGCCCAAATAGAAGACTTGGGTGATCTCCTACATGAACTAGCTAGGGTGGAATTGTTTCGCCACCAAAACTAGATGCCCTAGGTTTTCTCTTCCCTAAGACCAAGAACTCCAAGAATCTCTCCAAAAGTGAAAGTGAGAAAATAAATCAAGCACAATTAAAATGGGCTCCAAAATCCACTTTTATTTTCTTCACTTTATTTCCCACTCAAATAAATAATGAAGTGACTTTATAAAGTTACTTTTTAATATATTTCCAAAAGTCGTTGTATAACCCATTTAATTAATTATTTAAGATTACATTTTAAAAGTATTTTTTGTCACCAAGTAATATTAAATAATTAAATAAATAAATTCCCTTTTCTTGACTATAGCCTACATAAATTAAATAGGCTATTATGTCCTTAGAGTGATCACCGAGAAGGGGACATTACAGTTCTCCCTTCTCGAGATTGCTTGCCCTCAAACAACTATAAATTGGGATGTTGCAATATTTTTTCTCTTTCCTAAGTTGTGTTCTTTTCTAGAAAGTCTCTCCATCTAATCAAATATTCCTTGATTACCCCATTCCTCAATCTCCTGTCCTTGGTATCAACTATCTCCTCAAGAACCAACACTGAATGCACCTCCTTATCCAAGGGAGGTAACTCATCTAATGAAGTAACCTATTGCCCTAGTGCCTTCTTGAGGGCACGACACATGAAAAACATTATCAATTTTACTATTTTTAGGAAACTCTAACTCATTGGCTACTTCCCCCACTTTCCTGACTATCTTGTAGGGACCATAGAAACATGGCTTCAATTTCTCAACACCACTTTTCTTCAACGAAGACTACTTCTAGGACTGCAATCATAAGAAGACCAAGTCTCCTACCTCAAAACTGTGCTCAACCTTATGTTGTCTACGTATGTATTTTGTTGATTTTGTGCCACCAATAAATTCTCCTTAAGAGCCTTAAGAGTATCTTGTCTCTCCTGTATCCAATCTTTGGCTTTGGGAGCCCTACTATCCACAAAAATCCAAATATAGAAATGAAGGTGCATTGTAACCATATAATGTACAAAAGGGTGACATACTAATGGAAATATGGTAAGTGGTGTTATGGGAATGCTCTCCTAGATGCAACCACTTAATCTATGCCCTCTGATACCTCGAGACATAATTACGTAAATACCCCTCTACCCATTTATTCACTATCTCCGTTTGACCATCTGTTTGGGGGTGATAACTCATACTTGAAGTTAACTCTATACCAACCAATCTGAACAACTCCTAGTAGAAAGCACTAAGAAAATTGTTATCACTATCACTTAAAAATATACTTAGGCAGCCCATGTAGTTTGAAAACCTCTCTAAATAACAACTCTACCACCTGTGGTGCCTTATACTCTGAAAACACAAAGAAGTAAGCAAATTTAGTGAATTGATCTACCACAACATAGTTGCAATCTCCGCCATGAACCTTAGGTAGACCTGTGATGAAGTCCATCGATACACTCTCCCACTTCTACTCAAGAATAGGTAATGGCTCCAATAACCTAGTTGGATGGGTATGCTTTGAATTGTTCTACTGAAAAGTCATAGACTCCCTCACATACCGCAATAAATTATCCTTGAGGCCCTTCCAAGAGAACCTCTCTCTAATCTGCCTACATATTTTGAAGTACCCCTGATACCCTGCCAATGGAGTATCACACGTGGCTTTCATAATATTCTCCTTAAGATTGGATTCTGGCACCAAGTATATCCTATTCTTATAGTAGGTGATATCATCTATTACCTTGTATTGATAATCCTGGACCTTCCCATCCATCAACTCATAAGCAAACTAGTTCTTGGAGTATTCCACCAAGAGATGAGACTTCTAATCAAATGAAATCTCTGCAAGTGAGCATGTTGTTGGTTTCTTGAAGAGAGCATTTGCAACTATGTTTTTCTTTCCTTCGCGTACTCAATATCAAAGTTGTAGTCCTATATTTTTTGACCCACTTTTGCTACCTTTTGTTTAAATCCTTCTGCTCTAGGAAACATACTTAAGGTTGTGATCGATCCTCACCATAAATCTTCCACCTTCTAGATACTACCTAAACTTCGCCAATGGATGCATAATGGTGAGCATCTCCTTACCATAGATGGTATACAACCTCTCAATCCCCCTTACGAATCTCAAGTGCAATTGGATGCCTATTATGCATTAACATAGCTCCAATGCCCTCACCTGATGCATTACACTCCAATATGAAAGGCTATGTAAAACCTGGAAGTGCTAGCACAAGCTAACTACTCATCACCTCCTTAAGCTTATCAAATGATCTCTGAGCCTCCTTTGACAATCTAAAAGCCCCCTTCTTCATAAGATCTATCAATGAGGCACCTAACTATGAGAACCCCTTAACAAAGCACTTGTAATAATTGCATAGCCCAAAGAAACCACACAACTCTATAAGGGACTTAGGTGGTGGCCAATCAAGTATCATCTGTATCTTCTCTTGGTGTACTTGTATCCCCTATGCACTAATCACATGCCCCAAATACCTTTCATACCTATGAGCACCCTTCAAAATCTGCAAACACTCTAAAATCTCAAACATGGATTAGTGATATGCAAACCTTTTAAATGCTCCTATAAAATAATGCATCATGCCTTCATAAACAAAATAACAACACAAACTAATTAAGAGCATAAAAGCAAGATACATATCTATCCCATAGTGGATTGGTGCTTCTTTGATGTGGAAAGAAGCCCTTTCCCAATCCTTTTAGATAAGCTAAATGATAAAACTGCTTTGAAGATGATATGAGGTGGACAAAATCAGTTCTCAATGTGAGAGTGACTTTGCATGAGATTGTAGATCAAGTTGTGGAGATGAAAATGCTAAGATTCTAGAGGATTTGTTGAAGAATGAAGCTTTCATTTATAGATTTTCAAATTGGAAGAGAGCTCAAAATAGAGCAATGTGGGATAATGATTTGACCAATGAGATGAAGCCACTTGTCATCTTGTGATAGGTTGAGGAATGAGCACATTTTGGTCAATGATCCAAAGAGGGGGAGATTCAAATTTGAATTTGAGAGTTAAATGCTGAGTTTGACCTTTGCAAAGGGACATGTAAGAGACATGTAAGACCTCGTAAATGCTTTGTTGGATGTACATGTCCACTTGTTTTTGAATTCAAATTTGAAGGAATATTCCTCAAAGATGCCATGTTGATGGAAAATGCTGATTTTATAAATGAATTAATTGATTTATTGGTGCCAGTGGGAAAAGCTAGAGGATGTGATGGGTGGTTAGATTAGGTTAATCAGGATTAGATTAACTTAGATGATGATTAGATGCTTTGACCCATTTGACTTAGATATTTTGATTTATTTAAATAAAAAAGGGATGGAATATGCATTTGGATTTCAATTAAATAAAGTTTGGTTTATTTAATTAAAAGGTTGATGTGAGACTTACATTAAACAAAGTTGATTTATTTAATTTAACTGGATAACCTTAGTAATGAATTAGACTTGATTTACCTGGTGAATGGATTTGATGAGCTTGATTTATTTAATGAGCGGATGAATATGAACTAAGTGCATAATGCTAATTTCACATGTCTACAATACCAAATTCACACTTCAATGCCTTAGCAAGGGAGGTTGATCATCCATGATACCCAATACATCGTCTAGCTATCTCAAATATTCATCCCAAGTCTTATTATACATAAGTAGATCATCAAAGAATACTAATAAATACTTATGCAACTGCTTGTTGAATATATGGTTCATACATGACTAAAATGTAGCAAGTGTGTTGGTCAAACCAAAAGGCATGACCAAGAACTCATAGTGCCCATAATGGTACCTGAAGGTTGTCTTGTGTATATCCTATTCTCGGACTCTAATTTGATGGTGCCCCAATCGAAGATAAATCTTCAAAAAATAAACTACCCCATGCAACTCATCAAGTAACTCATTGATCACGGATATAGGGTACCTGTTCTTAATTGTTTTCTCGCTTAATGCCTAATATTCTATATACATATGCATTTTCCCATCCTTCTTCTTAACTAGGACTACAAAAGAAGAGAATGGGATGGAGACACGTCTAATGTGGCCCATGTCTAACAACTCCTTAATTGCCTTCTCTATAGATCATCCTTGAATTTATTAGGATGTCTGTAAGGATTGGTTATGACAAGTTTAGCTCCCTCCTCGGACTCAATGGTGTTCTCGAAACCCCTATAAATATGTATCCCTAGAGGTATCTGCCTAAATACTCTCTTATCCTTATCCAACAATGATTGGATATCCACATGGTATGATCGTCTACTATCTGAAGTCTCCTTGGAAGTGATCAAACACTCAACTACCCATGCAACATCCCCATGTCTAATAATATTCTCCAACCTCTTAGTTAACACTATCTTATAAAAACCATTGGCCATACCCCTTAGCATAACCCTTTTCCCATCTATTTCCCTAAACTTAAGCTCCATGGTATGAAAGGTATGTGAGTACTTCCCCGATGAATGAAGCCATTGTATACCTAATATAACATTTGTATCACCTAGGTCAAATACATGAAATTCATCTGTAACAGTGTAGTTTCCCAAGGTCACACCCAAATGAGGAACCCTTTATGTGCAATTCAAACTGAATCCATCTGCGACCATCACACTAAATTCCTCAAATTCCTCTGTAGGCATACACTTGTTGGTCACCAATGTTGAGTTAATGAAATTGTGGGTTGCCCCACTACCAATTAGAACAATAACATGCTACCCCTATAATCCTACCCTAACTCTGAATGAATTCAATCTGGGAGTACCTGATATAGTAGCAATAACTCCACTCTCAGTCTCTCTACATGTGGTTGCTCGTCCTTTGAACTGCTCTGATCACTGTCTTGTAACTATTGTGCCTCTCCATCATCCTCACTATAAAAAGAACCTCAATGTAGTGAAATTTCCCCTTACCCATGCATTTGTGTCCAGACTCCCAAGGCTCCTTACAATTGAAACAAAGCTTTTTCCTCCTCAAATCCCTACAAGCCTCATCATCTAACTTGTCCTTCCTGGGCCACTCCTAAAAGGGATTTTTTTATCTTTGCTCTTTTGAGAATGAATGGTTTGGATGGGAATTTACTCTCAGGCACTAAATGCTCCATGTCACATGCCCATATGATATCATCCTAGAGTGATTTTGGTTTGAAAGCCTTAATCCAACCATAAAGTGGCTCGAATAGACCCTCAATGAAAAATATGATCAATTTATTCTCCAACACATCTAATACCATAATCAAGAGCCTCTAGAACTTAGAAATATATGCATCCACAATACCACTCTACTTAAGTTTCACCAACTCCCTGAAATGAAAAAATGGGTCCTTTTGGTCAAACCTATCCATCAGCTTCTGAGTGAAGTCCAAATAATATGTGATTCTAGTATGCCACAAGGTGACTAACCCATGGTACCACCACTCGTGGGCCTCACCCTCTAAATGTAATGTGGAATACTTGATGGATTTGAACTCCAACATAAGGTTGAGTTAGAAATAGGTGTCCAACTTTTGAACCCATGATCTAGCAATACATTTGCTCATGTTATCAAATGAAGGGATAGATAGTTTACCAACCTTGTGCTAAAAATCTTGATTTCCCCTATTATGATCCCTTGGCCTATTTTTGTATTTTATGGCACAAAAATCTTGTAGAGTCATCGTTGCATGGAACTCATCACCAAGAGACTGATACTCCCTCAAGTAATTTGTGAATCCTGTTGGAATCAAGGAACACTGAGAGGGGGGTGAATCAGTGTTCTACAACTTTTAACTTTGTTATTTTGATCATTGAAGTACTGATAACATTCAACCAAAATAAAGATGAATGAACATAAGAAAAATAACCAAAACACCATAACACAAGGATTTTTTTACGTGGAAACCTTGTTAGGGGAAAAAAATGGTGGATTCAATCCATAATATGATCTGAGTATACTCAAAAATATGTTTACAAAAATGGCAATGCACTTGCATTCAGGCACACTACCTAGAGCTCACCGCTCAAAAATAGAAAGGCTTACTGCCTTACAATCAATGTCAAAATTCAACTGGAGTGGTGAACTATGAAATATCATCTAAAAATGCCTAAAAATAGTTCTGGTTAAGCTCATCAATCAAATTCTTTGACCTTCTATTTGATTTTGCACTTCTGCTATGTCTGCTTCAACTCGCTTCACAAAATCCTTTTATGCACAAGTGAAATTGTGCATAATTTCTCTACAACCCTTCTGATTTTCACATCACACATCGACACACTTCGTAAATATATGAAAATGATATAATCAATCACTTATATATATCTGCTACTAAGGATTTAATCGCCACCTGTCAGCTTTAACAAAATATGAAAATATTTACCAACTGTCAGCTGAAACCATAATTAAGTTTCAATGTGCACCAACCAAAGTCGGCCACAACATAGTGAGGACCCAAATCAACATGCTCGAACAAAAAAAAACTTAAATAATTACTCCTCAAATATCTGCAATGGTTATATTCACTTAGTTGGTCTTCAAGCACTGTCAAACAAAAAATTAATCAACCAAATCTCCTAACTTGCACACAGATTGATACAAGGATCTAAGATTCAAGAATAATAGAGATCATATACCAAACAACCTTCCCTAAGATCCTTAACTCAAAATGATAACATAAAATTTCATGTGAATTGATGGACACAATTTTGTTGGATGCTCTATTCTTGATTTACAGTTAATCACAAAAATTTGATCTAACTTCTGGTATGACCAAATGATGATGTGTGGATCGAATAACTAACTAGGGTTGCCATCAATGACAACACCTAAAAACATTTGCAGTGTTTCCAACAAATCCTTCACCCTATGCTTGTTGTCCTTGATTACCAATTGGCTATCCTCCAAAAAAATTAGGCATAAGGGGTCTAGGATTCACCCTACTCATAGCCCTAGTGTGGCTCTGAGTAGGGATATGAGTTTTAATCCCTTCACTATTGTTCCCGTTGTTCCTATTGTCACCATTATACCCATTAGTACCTCCTATACCATTGTTACCAACATTTTTATGATCAACCATCATTTGAGTGAGGAGTTGGACTACCTATTGTTGACCCAGTGCAAGGTCATTTAAAATATACAAGGTACTACCTTTAGGCGGTTCATTCCTATCACCCATGTTTTCTTCTTCCTTTGACTCCGAATCAAATATACTACCCAAAGCTCTCTCTTTCTCTTCTACTCCTGTAGGTTATCTAGGATTGATATTCTGAATTCATAAATAATCATGCAACTGAGATTTTTTAAACCAAACTTGTAACCCCAAAACACATAGGCTAGTAGGAAGACCAACTCTAATACCACTGTAAAAGCCCTAACTTATTCTTGCATAATTTTCAGCACGAATTTTCTAATTTGACACATAATTCATTTTTGTCAATATTGCATAATATATATTACATAAGATAATAACAAAAAAACTTCAATTTCATTTGTAGATTACACATTAATATTCATATAACATTCACTACCAATAAAATGAGTACAAAAGCTAATCATTGAATCTACGCTACAACCATACAATTTCATATTGAACAACAATTACCCCAGATTTGGAAATGAATAATAGTCTATATTGCATAACAACAAAACCCAACAACATTTAATTAATATTTTCTTTTTCTTTCAATAGTGTACAACTTATAGCATTGATACTCACACCTGAAACTAGCCATTATAACTGAATATAGATAACACCAACTTGCAGATTGGAGCTGACCATGTAAAATGCTCATGCCTAGCCTCCATGGACTCTTGTGACCCTCATAACAACAAAATACACTTGCAAGGCCTCACATGTAGATTATCTAGTGCTAAGTATGATGAAACACAGTTGCACCCAAGTTTGGAAACTCACGCCAATAACTAGGAAGTATCACACCCTTATTTTGATAGCCATGATTGGTAGGAAAGCGACAATAGAGTCTACACCCAATATAGGAAACCATGTCCCAACCACCTACTAAAATATACAGTTGATAGTCGCCCAAGATAACAACAATAATATCTCATAAACCCATGACCTATGAATGCTCAGTAACTAGCAATATAACCTTTGAGTTTGTTAAATGTGGCAACCAAAACTTCAAGCAAAAGCTCCTCAATCTGGTTGCCAACCTTAACCTTCATAGAAATGAAAATGAATATTGATTAACTTCAATTTTGTCTCCATAGGAGACTCACAAAATTGCTTGAATCTCCCAAATAGAAGACCTGGATGATCTCTTCCATGAACCAACTAGGGTGGAATCGTTTCACCACTGAAACCAAATTCCCTAGGGTTTCTCATCCCCAAGACCAAGAACTCCAAGAAGATCTCCAAAAGTGAAAGTGAGAAAATAAATCAAGCATAGTGTAAATGGGATCCAAAATCCACTTTTATATCATTCACTTTATTTCCCGCTCAAATAAATAATAAAGTGACTTTATAAAGTTACTTTTTAATATATATTATAAAAGTTACTTTATAACCCATTTAATTAATTATTTAACATTACCTTTTAAAGTACTTTTTGCCACTAGTATATTAAATAATTAAATAAATTAATTCCATTTTCTCAACTATAGCCTAGGAAAATTAAATAGGCTATTATGTCCTTAAGGTGATCACTGAGAAGGGGACAATGCAAGGCGTGCAAGAACCACCTGATCTCCAATCTGTGATCACCACTGTTGATCAATCTAGGGAAAGGAATTAGGTGCTAGACTTAGGAAAAATTATTATCTCTACACACTCCATCAAGCCGGTAATCACAAGGACGAAGGAGTTGATAACATAATGACCCATAGGGCTTAATTCATAACTTAAGCAACTTATTACTGCTAATATCCAGTCAACATAGAAATAGAAACATTGTAAATGTCATGACTGGAACCCTTAAGGTTTTACTGATAAACCCTAATAATGGTTGAGAGAAAAGATAATTTAATTCTGACCTCACTACTTATCATCTGGACTTGCATAACATACTTTTGAAATGAACTCAAAAAACTCTTGAAATAGTCTTTGTAAAAGCATGACATCTTTTCATGACAATATTGCAACTTTTAATGCAATGTTTCAACTTTGCAAAACATGCTAACAATATGCTGTTCTCTCCATCAATATTCACCATTCTACTTGTGACTGATCCTCTGACATTAATGATCACTATGACTACTCGTTGAAATCAATGACAACAATTCCAACATTGACCTCCAATTTTGTAGTGAGGTCCTGCATTTCTCTCAAGCTCCTCCTTTTCTCAATTATTTCTTTTATAGTTTTTTGACAAAATCTCTTTATTTTTAGTCTATTTTTGCTTTCTATCCCTTTTACTTTTCCTCTCTTTTATGGAGTTGTAGATTTCATATAAAAAAATTCTATTTCCTTCCTCTCCTCCTTTGTCACATTCCCACATTCTCTCATTCTCTCATTTTGGTAAAGATTCATAAGCTTTGTAAATTTTTTAATTTTTTTTGGAATCATTTCATCTCTTGACCTCTGAGCTTTGGTCAAGTCCCACTTTTCATCCTTGCACTTTGATCCCCCTTTGTAGACTTATGAATTTATGATGGAATTTTTTTGTCCTCCACCTCCAATTATCTCTGTTAATTTTACATGTTTTTCAAGAATTATGTTCTATCCTTTCTTGTAGACTTTAAATGGAATTCTAAACTATCATTTCAATATCCCATCCTAACTTCTACTTCAAACTTCTAGTTTTGCATTGAATTCCCATAAAATTTCCTAGTGGCTTTGCCACTAATTTCCTCTTGTCATGTAGATTTCCTTTTTACTTTGTGATGTTCCTACCTCTAGTTCTACATCCTTTTGTTGGAATTTTAAGGAGTTTGTAATTGATATGCTTATTGGAAACATGAGCATGAGATATACAGTGTGCAAATACAGTGTTGTCATTGATGTTAACATTATACGTCGACATTGTGATGTGATGTGAAGATTGATGTATAGTTTGTCTGACACATATAAGTGATTGAAGAGATGGTAATCCTATATGTAGATGTAGAATTTTTGCTCCGGTGTAGAATAAATAAGTTTGTTATTTGGCTAAGTGTTAGAACAATAGTTTTTAGTGCTCTATGCATTAGTTTTTTGGTCTACATTGGTTCGTCTTGAAGTATTTTGGTTTGTAGTTCTAATGATTTTTTTTTGAATGTTAGAGGACCTTAAATCCAAATTCTCAAGTTGTTTTTCCCTTTGGTGTAGAAGTTATGGATGACAGTATATCGGGTTTTCTAGTGACAATATTTCCTGTACAAAGTACTTGTTTTGATTAGTACACACTTCATCATGGAAGAACATATGGTCTTGTGGATGTATGGAATTGTTTATAGGTGCTAGCTACATCAATGTTCCAAGTTGTGTGTAGTTTTGAAGTCCGCGTGTTGATTTGAGGATAATCAGTTGGCGTATTTTGGTGTTAGGTCACCAACGGTGCCAACCAATATGTTTGAAGTTGTGCAGAGTTTAGATAAGTGTTGGTCCATTATGTGGGAGCTATTATAGGTCCACCTTGACCTTTTTTTTTACATTATACATTTAAAGTTGTGGTGTGAAGCATATTTTGGGTTGACAAGTCATATTACACATGGTACATTCAACTAGGCCAACCTAATTGATGTTGTAGGTTGTTGCAAATGTAATTGGTATAAGTATAAGATCATTTTGGTATTGAAAAGTGATGATTAAGTTGTGCGTGTGAATTAATAAGCAAAGAATGTGAATGTTGAGTAGAGCAGAGTAATATGAAGTGTGTTAATTTAGTGTTTTTAGCTTCAGTGGAACTATATTTTCTACATATTGTAAATACATTTGTAGCAGTTAAAATCTCGGCAGTGAGCCACCCCTCTCTTCTATTTCTCTTATTCTCTCGATAGTGAGTCCACCTGGCAGTGAGCCTTTCTATAATATCTTATAATCGGTTATAATATATCGTGAGCTAATCCTCACCATGGTTTTTCCTTTTTTGGGTTTTCCACGTAAAAAATTGGTGTTCATGTATCATATGCTTTAATGGTTATTTTCATGGTTTCTTTCCTTATTGTAAATTGAATATGATATGCATAATGAATTCTTAAATATTTAAGTGGTTTTAGAGAATAATGATTCACCCCCCCCTCTCATTATTCCAGGTGTTTAAAAATTGGTATCAAAGCTTGGCTCCTTCATTTGGTAGATCTTGGAGTTGAACATGTGACTATTAGGATATATCCTACTCCTCCAAAATAAATTCCTATAGTAGGCTTTATTGAAGAAGATTGCATTATTGATATGGAAGAACTCAAATATGCCCTGAATGATTTGGATAAAGTAGAAAATGAGAACAAATATCTAAAAAATGATCTTAGTGATGTAGATGAATGCATTAAGATATCGAGAGAGAAACTTAACAAAGCTACATATAGGATCAAAGAGATCAAGCAATCAAATGAGATCATTCCCAGCCTGAAATTACAGATTGAAGAAAGTAAAAGAGTTGAAGATTGTCTGAATGCTAAGATGAAAGACAAATCTAAAGAATTCTCAAAGCTTGAACAATTTGTAACCTTGAGATCAAATCTAGAGAAAACAAAGATTCAAGAAGACAAATTAAAGAAGATTACTACAATGGTTGATGAGATTATTGCAAATCAGAAGGGATCTAAAGACAAAGAAGGATTAGGGTTTGAAAAAGGTGAAAGCTCAAAGATAGATCAAAATCCAAACAAAATTGAAAAGAAGATTGAGGACAAGAAGAGCAATGGCAAGCAGGTTCGGAATCAAAGGAAAAACTTCAAAAGACCACCAATCAGACAACCAAATGCACAAAGGTACCCATCTTTTAATGGTTTTTGTTATTCCTACAATAAATTTGGACATAAGGCCATGGAAAGTAGAATCAAAATGAATTAAAATGTTCAATCATTTCCTATTCAGTGTTTCATGTGTAAAATATTTGGTCATAAGGCTAGTGAATGCAAAAATAAAATGATGAATGGCTATAATAATGGTATGATGTTTCAATCTTTCAATGGATACTATTATACATGCAATAGGGGCATAAAGATAAACAATAAAAATCCAAAATGGGTGGAAGTAAGCTTGTTCAAAATGTCAAATGCCACAAATGCAATAAGTTAGGACACATTTCTAAGTTTTGTAGAAGTCATAATGTGAAGGTTGATTTGGTAAAGAAGAATGATTCAGTGAAAAAGGATGATCCAATAGAGATGAAGAAAGATATGGAAAAATAAAGAGGAGAATGAGGTTAAGGATGAGTCTGTGCTAGCTTCTAGTGTAGATGTTTCCTCTAGAAACTGAGTTAAGAGCTTTGGCTTAGGGGGAGTTTTAACAAAAAATCATTGAGCCCCTACCAAAGATATGGTGTTGATTCCTCCAACGTGTGGATATGAGATGTATGTTGATATGCTTGACCTATTGGTGAAAACATAAGTGGAAAATATCAAGATGTGAAATTTTGCAGAGCAATGGAAGGTGATTGTGCATTATAGTTAAAGGGTTATCAACTTTTTCACCTAACTTCAAATTAGTGCATTCAATGTAAATTAGGTTATTTTCAAAAAGGTTTATAAGTGATCTAACATATGTCTAAGTCATTTACAAATAAGTATTTAAAGAGAGAAGAGCAGTGAAGGAGCGAAGAGAAGCATTTCAAAATTCTTGTGCATGAAACCCTAATCAGTGGCGATTAAAAGGTATTTACAGTTTCCATTTTCCATAAGTTTCGAAGTTTCTTTCAATTTGTTGCAAAATGTATACCCCACAAGTTGTCGAGGTTGTGGACTGAACCCATCCAAAATTCAAACGACACCTTGATAAGTTGATGATGACTGATCTAGATGGTGCTTTCTCGAGCATTCTATATGGTGTGTTGCACACAAAATATGTTAGGATATACATTCATGCTAAGTTGGATGTGTATAACCACTCTAACTTGAGTGATGTGTGGTTTAAAGAACTCACCAGAGATCAATTTGAACTAAAATATGAGTTCAAGAGTTTGGTGGAGAAGAAGTTTGATGTGTGGAACAATCTCCCTATCTTTTGCTACATGGATGAGTGGGTTAGATACAACTTGAGTAGAATTCATGACAAATTTATGTGGTTGGATATTCCTCATTTGATCACCGAGGGGATTAGGGTTGTTACAGGATTATGCTCAATCAGACCAGTTTCGGTTCTCAAATCAGTGAAGAATGAAATGGTGATGGAGTTGATAGGTGCAAGGTATGATAAGATAGATATGATAGTCAAGGACGTCAGAGACCCTATGGTCAAATATGCAACAATGGTAATAGGGTATAAGATATATTTCATAAATAGAGAGAACTCTATTTCTACAACTGCCATCAAAATTGCACATGATATGGCTAAGAAAGGTGCTAACTATGATTTGTGTGAGTTGTTGAGGGAACAAATCCTAGAAAAATTGCATAAGACTAAGGACTCCCAATACCCCTTCAAGTTCGGTACCTTGATTATCTATTTGCTTTTCTACTTTCTTAATGAGGTTTCCATAACCAAAAATATAGTATGGTTGTAGGAGAGACCTATGGAACATTAAATTAGAGATTACTTGTTGAGATTAGGAGATGAAGAAAATCAAAAGAAGGAACTATGGTTATTATTTAAGAATTTCTAAGAAAATATGCAAGGTAGAGAAAGCATTATGAAGAGTGTGGTGGGAAAATACAAAAAATGACATCATTTTTATGGTGAGCAAGGATTGATGTATAATGGAAGTTGTTGAGCCTAGGACTATGTGGATCCCAAAGATGGGATGAAGTTGTGGAGGATGTAATCGTTGGTCTAGTTGACCATATGTTAAGCAAACCTAAAGACACCTCTGAGGAAATATATGGCACATATGAAGAGAAGTCTATGGAGGTGCACATGCAACAAAGGGAGGAACAAATAAATAAATCCATTGAGAAGATGATTGCATAGATTGTGAAGATGATCTGGGCCTTTCAAAGGGACAATTGTAAAATCCAAAAGCATGTCTAGCTCTCTGGGAGGTGCATCCAGTACAAGAAGATCTAGTAGAACATCTACCCCCTCTCTAGTTGCTCCCAAGTCCTCTAGGAATTTTCCCTTTGCAAGTGGAACTAAGAGAATGGAGCTAACTAGTGCTCTGAAAAAAAAAAAAGTGCAATAGTAAAGGAAAAGGCTCCTTCGACAAAGTAGCAAGGTGCCACACAACAAAGGAGAGTGGAGGATAAGGCCACAAGGGAAAAGAATTTGAGTGTAGATGAAGAAGAGGAAGAGGTAGAAGAACAACCTGTGACCAGAAAAAGAAAATTCAGAGTCTCTCAAGTAGAGACAAGTGCAAAGAAGACCATCAAGGTTGACATTGTTGACACAAATAGTGAAGCAAAAGTAGAGAAACAAAAAAAGGAATTTAAAATCTATGTGAGAGAGAAGAAAGATAAAGGAGAAAAATCTCCTTCAAAAGAAAAGAAGAAGAAGGATAAGTCTACCCCTTTGGTAAGGAAACATAGCCCCATGAAGTTAGATGCATTGTTTAATGGTATTGTAGAACATGGAATGTTGGAGAAAACTACTATACTGTATATCTCTATTGATGATATTGATAAATCTACAATAGAAGAGGCTATTGTTAGGTATATAGTTACATTTGATGTAAGCATGAAGGGTATTGAAGGCTAATTTCTTGAAGATTTTAAGAATGCATTGTATTCAAGAAGAGAAGAGGCAATGAATGAAGATGAAAAGTTGAGATAATTTTCCTTGGAGAAAGTGTTACCCTCTCAGATGAGAATAAAGCTAGATTATCTCAAGTGTGCAACAAAGAGTTTAGAACCTAACATAGAGTCACTACACTTATGAGCCAAGACAAAGATGATATTGAGAGGTTAAAGAACTATATTGTTGAGAAGATTTACAACTTGGAAAAGGAGTTGGGTATGACCTCAAATAGTGAAGAGGAAGTGCATGATGATATGCCTTCTCTAGAAGTTAATGCAACATAAGATGCACAACAGGAAGATGCTCAACATGAGCATGGAACAAAAGAAGAGAATGTGTAGAATGACACCCTTCAAGATGTAGAAGAGAGTACTGCAAAAGATGTAAATGTCACTGATAACACTCCTTTAGTAGGTGAAAATGTTGTTGTAGAAAATAATGTTGAAGGATTGTCAAAGGAGGATACTCAAATATGTAACATTTCCCCTCCTTTGGAAACAAAAAAAAATATTGAAGATGTTGTACAAGAAAATGCAGAGGTACATGAGTTACAAAACATATAAAAATTGCCTTCTCTAGATAATAGAGATAAATTAGTTGCTAATGAGAAGAAAAATGAATGTCAATCCGGTACTGCAGACAAGGAGAAGAAGGATGAAAAGGCAGAGGATTGCATTGGTGACAAGGAAAAGGCCTTGGAAAAAAAAGATGCTGACGAGAAGTTGGTTGGAGAGTCCTCCAAAACCTCTGAAGATTCCTTAAAGGACTTATTAAGCATGCAACTCTAATTCCAACTTGTTATTTCTGCCTAGATACTACAAATCCCAATGTAGAAAGGACAAGTAGACATGGAGAAAATGTCTCCCTTGTACAAATTATAGTTAGGTGATGCATTCCATGCCTCCACCAAGAAAGAAATTCTAAAAACACATCAAAAGAGCATATAATTAATAGATGAAGTAGTGAAAGTACTATAGGAGAGTGTACTCGGTGTTAAGTATTGATAATTCATTGCCCGATGTACAAAATTTGAAGATTTTGGTTGATTCTATTAAAGAGTACTCTAGTGGACTTGAGGAAAGATTGGAGAAAGAAGTGAGTAAGAAGATGAATGAGAGAAGGTTGATGGATATAACAGAGAAGTGTGTTACTACACAGTAAATTTCAAAACAACCTTAAGGATGTGTAGACTTGTGTCAATGAGGCCAAGATGTTATTTCAATTTTTCTTGAATTGGCCTAGTTCAATCAAGAACATTAAGAGTAAAATGAAATCCATTGAGTCTTAAATTGATAAGACATTCTCGGTGCCTATGATTCGGTGAATGATATAGATGGATCCACCAAAGCATCTATTGAAAATCTACATGAACAATTCTTCCAACTACAAGAACATAGAGAAAATATTATAGTGCAGCTTGGACAACTCATAGAATTGTGAACACAAAGTTTACATCTACATCCAATTCTCTAACTAGTGCAGAGAAAGCAATGGGGTTAAATTCGGTACCTAATACTTTGAATGAAGGTGAAGAACTCCTCACGAAGTTTGAGGTAGTGAATCACATGCTTGGGTTGGAAAAGATTCACTGGGAAGATGGTAAAAAGGTTCGATAGGAACACCTTGCAAAACTACAGGTGTTATACACAAATGTTCCATCTTCTTCCAGTTGAACTGTGTACATTTCTTTCTTTTTATGAATTTTAGACTTCATTATATAGATGTAGATATTAGAGGATAATGTTTCAATGCCAATTTTGATCTAGTTTGATGGATAACACTATTAGGGGGAGTTGGTTAGATTTTTGGAGTTTATTGCTCTCATGTATACATGCATATATCATTTAAGGGGAGTATATGTGTAATCCAGTGAAGAGTTGGTTGATAATGTAAAATCATTAAAAGGGGAAGAAGAGAAGATAACATCAACATATGTGTATAATATCAAAGGGTGAGCCAAGAAAAAAAACTATGTTTTGCACCCTTTTCCCTTTATGTCAAAGGGGGAGAATAGTTTGAGACAAGTTTATGTTCCATCAATGACAAAGGGGGAGATTTTTGGAAATTTAAGGAGTTTGTCATTGATATGCTTGTGGGCAACATGAGCATGAGATATATAGTGTTGTCATTGATGTCAACATTGTGATGTGATATGAATATTGATGTACAATTGGTCCAACAAATATAAGTGATTGAAGAGATGGTAATCCTATATGAAGATGTAGATGTTTTGTTTTGTTGCAAAACAAATGAGTTGTTTATTTGGTTGTGTCAGAACAATAGTTTTCAGTGCTTTGTGCATTAGTTTTTTGGTCAGATGCATTGGTTCATCTTGAAGTATTTTGGTTTGCGGTTCTAAGGAAATTTTATTGGATGTCAAAGGACCTTAAATCCAAAGTTTCATGTTGTTTTTCCCTTTAGTGCAAAAGTTATGGATGACAGTATATCAGGTCTGCCAGTGACAATGTTTCCTGTATAGAGTACTTGTTTTGATTAGTCAAAACTTCATTGCACAAGAATATCTGGTCTTGTAGATTTGTATAAGTTTTTACAAGTGTCAACTACATCTAGGTTCCAAGTGGTGTGTAGTTTGGAGGTTTGTGTTTTGGTTTGAGGATAATCAATTGGTGTATTTTGGTGTTAGGTCACCAACGATGCCAACCTAATATGTTTGAAGTTGTATAGAGTTTAGATAAGTGTTGATCCACTATGTGGGAGCTATTATAGGTCCACCCTAACCTATTTTTTGTGTTATAAGTTTTAATTTGTGGCGTGAAGCATGTTTTGGGTTGAAAAGTCATATTACACATGTGGTACATCCAATTAGGCCGGCCTAATTGATGTTGTAGGTTGTTACAAATGTAATGGGTATAAGTATAAGATAATTTTGGTGTTGAAGAGTGATGATTAAGTTGTGTGTGTGAATTCTTAAGTAGAGAATGAAAATGCAGAACAAAGAAGAGTAATATAAAGTGTGTTGATTCAGTGTTTTGAGCTTCAGGGGAACTACATTTCCTATATATTGTAGATGCATTCAAGTAGCAGTTCAAATCTTGGTATTGAGCCAACCTTCTCTTCTATTTCTCTTATTCTCTAGAAAGTGATTCCACCATATAGTGAGTACACCTGGCAATGAGCCTTTCTGTAATATATTATAATTGATTATAATATATTGTGAGCTAATCCTCACCATGGTTTTTCCCTAAGTTTTGGGTTTTTCATGTAAAAATATGGTGTTCATGTGTGATATGCTTTGATGGTTGTTTTCATGGTTTCTTTCCTTATTGAAAATTGAATATGATATGTGGAATGAATGCTTAAATGTTTAAATGGTTTTAGAGAATACTGATTCACCCCCCTCTCAATATTTCAGGTGTTCAACTCAACACCTTTCCTCATATATTTTCCCACATCCTTGACTCACTCATTTTTATCTATTTGTGGATTTTTGATGGACTTAAAAAATTCCATCCATATTCCTAGTCCTAGCCTCCAGTCCCATAATTAAACTTGCATATCCTGTCATAATCTCTCATATTGCATCAATGTTTAAATTTATTATAGATTGCCTCTATCACTCGCTAGATCTTCCTAGAGTGACATTAACAACTAGATTTTACTCCTACAACTTCTCCCAAATGATTTTTCTACCTAAAAACCATTTTTCATCTCAATGGCATAGATTCACATGTAATTTTAATAATGAATGATGAATAGGTCTAGCTTGTCATGAATGTGGTGGGTGATTTCAAAATATAGATGATCTTCACACTAGCTCCAAACAACCCATTTAGTAGATTTAATGGGACCTCACTTCTCTTGCATACCACATTTAAATATATCAAATTTTTGAAAGAAATTGGGTGACCAAGCAAAAGGATATAAATACCAATTCATTTTTCATCTAAAGGATTGGTCATTCTATTTCCATATGACTACAATCTCTAAGAAAAGTATAGGGTTTTAACTTTTGTAAGTCTAGATATTGACATAACAATGCCTTTTATCAATTGTAAATGATTTCAATTATTGAATGTCTCCATGGCCATTTATAGATATTCAGGGAAAATTATATATTGCAAATTACGATAGTATTCTAGCTTAGGGTTTGTTCTTGCCATATTTGTTGGTATGATTGTAATAAGGATTTGATAAATATTGTATAATTTTAAGTCAATTTACAATATTTTTAATGGTCTCTTATTATTTTCATATGGTTTTCTAAAGTTTGGAGATGGATTGTTAAGTATGTTTGGTTGTTTCATATCATATCTTTGGTCTATGTATATGCATAACTTATATTCTATTATAATTTCAATGTATTATTTCTCTAGGTAAACTATGACTATAACCACTATATTAGGCATTGGTCCTGGAAGTTTATGATCGACCATACTCTTAAAATGAAAAAAATATTTCACTAGTAGTTTAGGACTAGGATTTGTAGTGTGTATGCAATTCATGATTTATTGATTCATCTAGGGAAGAATCTATATAAATCCACAATATTTCTTATTCTAATGTATCATTTTTTGCATAGCTTCATCTTACGCTAGTGTAATGATGTTTTTATTGGCTTGAAAGATGGTTTATATGCAATAGGTTAGTCTTTAGTCTAGTGACAACCTTTGGGGCCAAGCATACATTGGATACTATTGAATAAAATTTAGTTTGTTGATGTAAGAGCATCCTTACCTAGGGGAAGTAGAGAAACTTCACATTGTCATCATTCACTAGTTAATTGTAGAAGATGTCACCATATTTCATCACATTTTACAATCAAGTCATGTAGTTATGTTAAAAAATAAAATGACTATTTGAGTACCTTGTTCATATTAAAGGATAATTATATTTATTTAATGAAACATTTTGGTTTATGAACTTACATCAGTCTAACAATAAATCACAATTGTAGACTTAGTTTTTCCACCAAATAATTTGAAGCAATAATCAAGGAAGACATGGGAAGACTTATTGGACCCAAGGGAGTAAACATTGGGCATCACAAAAAAAAGATTTTCCTTTGTTTTGGTTTGGTTTAATAAATTAACTCTCACTTTTTGACTACATATTTTGGGGAGTGTTGAACTTTTCACCACCTTGTAATTAATGAAAATCATTAAGGAGGTTGATGATTTATATATATTGGGTCCCATGATAATTGGAAATCATAAAAGGATAGGTAAGATACATTTATCTAAGGATGGAGGTTTGAGAATAGGTATGTGGAAGATGAATTAGGATGGAGTTCAAGGTTAAAGGTATTAAATGTAGTTACTATTAGAGGGTTATGGCCTAATATGTAAGCCATTGTAACAAGATTGTAAATTATTTAATAATTTAATAATATAAGGATGAATATTTTGGAGGGTTTCCTAAGATATATCTTGTGTCATCTTGTTGTGATTTTTTGTTTCCATGTGTCTATTACTATTGGTTACATGACTAGATAGTCCTTCATTGGACCTATTATGATTACATTATTTTTTATCCTTAGTTATGATTAATTATGTTAAGAAGAGCTCATGGAACACTCTCTTGGGTATAGTTGATCTTGAAGTGAAGGAGAGAATATACAATAGCGACAGTTAGCCTTAAATCACTTACTTTCTATTGATGAGCTAACTAATCCTCCTTCAAGATGACATTTCATTGGCCCTAAAAAATATTGATTCCTCTAGGAGTGTGAGTAGTGATTTTGGGACCCAACATAACCAATAAAGGAGCCAAACCTTATTCAAATGGTCACAATTGTGTGTGGCCATTGGCCAATAAATGGGGGGTTTGTGCCTTACAAGGCATCCTAAAAAATAATGCTATGGATTTGTAATCATATGAATTTGTATGATGGATACAAGAGTACCATGTAATAAAAATTGTGTATATATAACTTAGAAAAATTATTGTAATTCCCAAATATCATGCTAACAACCAATTCATTCCTATGTAGTGACTATATATTTTTTGTACATATAATACTCCATAACCAAGCAAGCCAATTTCTTTTAGGGCTCTAGGTCAAGTTGTTTAATTTTCATCTTCTAATGGTTAATATATAAGCTTTTGGGCCTTCTATATGTGATGACAAGGTCATATTTGACTAAAAATGAAGCCTACCTACTAGATCAACTAAGAACCTCTCAAATGAAACCCTTCATAAATTTGGCCTCTAATGTCTAATTGGTATGCAAAAAGGTAAAATCTACTATTTTTAATTCTCTATACTTAATGGATACCTTAAATTTGCTCCACCAATATCCAAAATATACTTGCAAAACAAATCTACGAAAAGAAACCCTACAAAGATGGTATTTCTATCATAGGTTTTTTATTCTTTCTATCATCAAATGATACAATAAAAGAGAACAATTAGTGTATCATAAAATATAAATATCTAGAATCCAAGATATCCCAAGATACTATCTAATGAATCTCAACTACTCTAATACCAAGTAAGATTTGGCTACAAAGATATCCACCCAAGATCAAGAAGTCCTAAAGGAAAGTACAAAGAATAACAATACAATAGAATGCACTATTGGATATTGCTGATATGTGGTTGTCATTGATGTCAACACTATTGGCATTAATGTCTTTAAGGTTGTATATGTCAAGGATATTGAGAAAATTGTGATAAAATAAGTTGTAGGTTGTCGGTGATGTAGTGAAGTTCAGTATGACCACCATATTGATGGCTAGCTCAGTATATTGATGGCTAGAGGTTATGGATTAAAGGGTTTGCTGTCAAGTAAATCTAGTTTATCCACATGAAGTTTTAGAGGTTTGCATGAAGATTTGATTGAGTTATGAGTATCTGTGTTCTGATAGTTGTTCTATTGCTTCAGTTGGTGTTCTTGAAAGAAGATAATGTGATTCTAGTAATTTGAGTTGTTGCGGATGCTTCTGTAGTGATTCATGATTCTTGTGGATGTTTTTAGATCATGCTCTATCTGTGTTGTTGATCTACATTAATCGTTGTGCTCGCAATTCATGATTTTCTTTTGTGTGTTCATGTTTTTCATGATCATGGTCGACAGGGTGATTGTAGCGTGTTGTGGATCTTCGAGGCATAATTGTTTAAGGTGTTTCGTGTTTGAAGATGTTGTTTTGGGTCCTTACTATGTTTTGGCTGACACTGTTTGGTGCACATTAAATTTTTTTTATTGATTTGGGTCGACAGTTTGTACTCATTTTATATTTTGTTGGGCCGACATGTAGTTGTTATAATATCTAGTTGTGGATATATTTGATCGATTGTTTATACCATTTGAAGGCAGTGGTGTGTAAAGTGTGCGAGTGTTGTGTGTGAATAATGTTATGAGATTTTGAAGGCAAAAGAAAAGTGTGAAGAAGAGTGAGTAGGTGTTTATGTGCTTAACTAGAACTGTAATTAGGCATTAGCAGATGCTATTTTCTCAGTTCAAAATCTTCATGATGTAATCCAAATGTTTCTGTAAGACAGTGAGTCTTCTTTTGGGCAGTAAGCCTTTTGTATTTGAGCAGTGAGCTCTAGGAAATGTGCCTGAATGCATGTGCATTCCCCATTTACAATTCTTTTATACTTTTAACAGAGTATAATCTCGTGGATTAACCTCCACCGTGGTTTTTCCCCTAACAGGGTTTCCACGTAAAAATCTTGGTGTTATGTGTGTTTTTGATGTGGTGATGGTTTATGCTTTCATATTTATTTATCAGATCTAAGAATAAGTTTAATAAGTATAATTTATGTGACAACTAATTCAGCCCCCCTCTCAGTTGTCTATCCTTGTGTTGGCAACAATTGGTATCAAAGTAGGTTCCTTGGAAGAAGTTTAATTGCTTGAGGTGATCTGGGATGGTGACATATAAGAAGGATAGTCTGAGATTTGATGGAACTAATTATTCTTTGTGGAAGACTCGAATGGAGTTTTATCTAAGATGCATTGGTGAAACTTACTGGACAATTACAAAGAATAGGTATATCATCCCACAAAATGGTCCTTCTACTGCAGGTGAGATTAAGGAAGCTGAGTACAATATCAGAGCTAAGGAAGCATTGTTGAGTGCTCTGATTGATTCCGAGATGACAAATGTAATGGAGCTGAAGACTGCTTATGAGATCTAGAAAAAAGTTGGAAACTTTGTATGAAGGTGATACCCATGTGAAGATTGCTAAGCTGCAAAGCCTGAAAGGGAAATATGAAATGTTGAGAATGCGTGAAGATGAGAACATGACTTCTTTTATGCAAAGAGTGAATGAATTTGTGTGTAGTATCAGATGTGCTAGTGGAACATTGGAAGAATCAAAGATTGTTGCTAAAGTGCTCAGATCCTTGCCTGCTACATACAAAGCCAAAGCTACTACTATTGAGGAGATCTAGACTGTGACAAATGTAAGCAAAGACATGTTGATTGGTAAGCTTATTACTTTTGAGTTAAGTGAGTTTGGTGATTCTCTTCCTAAGAAAAAATCTACATTCAAAGCTACTATCTTTGGAAAAGATAAGCAGAGATATGATTTGGGAGAAATTTCTACTAGAAAAATGTCCAAGTATGAACATGAAATGAGAGAGATTGAAGAAGAAGAGAGAAAACTAGATGAGCTTGAAGCACTTATTGTTAAGAGGGAGCCAGAGGAGAAGGTAAGTATAAAGGGAAATTGCCTATTAAATATTTTTATTGCAATAAGATAGGTCAGTTTGCCTCAAGGTGTCTGGAAAGAGTTCCTAAGCCAAGACCTAACAAGCCTAGATTCCAAAGAAAGTGTTATTCTGCTACTGATGAAGGTGTGATAGATGATGAATCTGATAAAGGGAATTTAAGTGAGCACGAATGGGTATTTATTGCTATCAAGTAAAATGATCTAGTACCTACTAAATCTGCTAGTTGCACAAATGTGGAGAAAGCTCTAGCTGCCAGAGTTAAAGAAAAAGATGAATAGGTGATTGACAGTGGATGCTCTCATCACATGATAGGTGATAAAAGTAAATTTGTGAGTCTGGAAAAGTATGATGGTGGTGTTGTAAGATTTGGTGATGACAAAGCTAGTGTAATCTGTGGCAGAGGATCCATTTCTCTTGATGGTAAGCATAATAATGATATTGTTCTATATGTGGAAGGTTTGAAGCATATTCTCTTCAGTGTTGGACAACTGGTTGACAAGGGATACTATCTTCAATTCAAGGATGGAAAGTGTAGAATATTGGGGAGTTCTAAAAATGTGATTGCATCTAGTACAAAAATAAAAGGTAATATCTTTCACCTGAGTGCTACTAGTAAAAGTTGTTTGATTGCTCAAGTTGATGAAAGTTGGTTGTGGCATAGGAGAATGTGTCATGTAAACTTTGACAATATTATCAAGATAAGTTCTACTCAAGCAATGAGAGATCTTCCTAAGTTGATAAAACCTACTAATGCTATATGTAAGGAATGTTAGTTAGGGAAGCAAACTAGAGTGTCATTCCAGAGCAAACAACATTGTTCAAATGAAGTGTTGGAGCTTGTGCATACTAACTTGTGTGGTCCTTCTAGATTCAAAAGTTTACAAGGATACAAGTATTTCATGTTACTTATTGATAATTATTTTAGAATGACGTGGGTTACTTTCTCAAGGGAAAAATTTGAAGCTCTAGAGAAATTTAAGATTTTTAAGGCTATGGTTGAGATAGAGACAAGTCTGAAGATTAAATGTCTGAGATTAGATAGAGGTGGCGAATTCACTTCCGGTGAATTTAATTCTTTTTGTGAAGAGCATGGGATAAAGAGACAATTATCTGCCTCACGGACCCCTCAGCAAAATGGAGTTGTGGAAAGGAAGAACAAGACAATTCAAGAAGCTGCTAGGACTATGATGTTGGAAGGAAATGTTCTGCATATCTACTGGAGAGAAGCTATGAGTACTACTGTTTACACTCTCAACTGGGTACAAATCAAAGGTGATATTGGTGAGACTCCTTATGAGCTATGGTATGGTCATAAGCCTACTGTTAGATACTTCAAAATCTTTGGGAGTAAATGCTATATCAAAAGAGATGAAGATATAGGAATGTTTGATGCTAGAAGTGATGAAGAAATCTTTCTTGGTTAAATTCTAGACTAAGAGTAAAGCCTACCGGTGCTACAATAAGAGATTGAGGAAAGTGATTGAAAGTGCAAATGTCAAGGTTGATGAGGACATAGTTAGACCATTCAGAACCTATGGATATGATTCAAACGATCAAAATGATAGTTCAGGTAAAGGAAAGAAATTTCAAAATACAAATCAAGTTCAAATCATTCTGGTGAATCAAGAAAACCAAGAGGAAGGAACTAGCAAAAGTGCAGAAGTAAGATCACAAGAGCCTGAAGTTCAAGAACACCCTAAGACTCCAAGGTATGTAAGACTAAATCATTTAGAAGATCAAATTATTGGTGGTAAGAACAAAGGTGTTCAAACTAGGAGAAGAATTGCAGAAGAATACTATTTGATCTCAAAGACTGAGCCTAATAGTGTCAATGAATCATGCAAAGATGAACATTGGGTGGAAGCAATGAAAGAAGAACTACTACAAATTGAGAAGAATGATACATGGATTCTTGATCCTAGACCCAAGGACAAAAATGTTATTGGAACCAAATGGGTCTTTCAGAACAAATTGAATGAGAAAGGTGAAGTTGTTAGAAACAAAGCAAGACTTGTGTGTAAAGGATATTCTTAGATGGAAGGAATTGAATTTGGGGAAACTTTTTCCCCTATTGCTAGGATTGAAGTTGTGAGACTATTTCTTGCTTATGCTACTTACAAAAAATTCAAGGTTTATCAGATGGATGTCAAGTCGACATTTCTAAATGGTGAACTGGAAGAAGAAGTGTATATTGAGCAACTTGATGGATTTCAATTGACTGATCAGGGAGATATGGTTTTCCGGTTGAAGAAAGCATTGTATCATGAACTTAAGCAAGCCCCAATAGCTCATGGTATGCCAGATTGGACAAGTATTTGTTGAAGCCTGGATTTAAGGATACTTTTGAGTATCTTAGAGGGAAGCTAGGGGTGATTACCCCTCCTAATCAAAACTAAGATGCATTGAATTGCATCAATCCGTGCATTTTATAGTCATATCTTATGATCTAGATTGATGTAGTGGTGGCTGCTACTTAGGGGGAGTAGTCAGATGTTCAAAAATGTGGTTTAGAGGTCGTGTGGAGAAAGATAATGTGTATCTTTGACATTGATGTCAAAGGGGGAGAAGAGTCATGTGAAAAACTATGAAAGAATTAAGGATAAAAGAGTCAAAATCTAAAGGGGAGAAAGTGCTAAGAGAAAGTTGCATTGATAGTGTTTTTCACATCATGTGTTGCCATCAATGCCAGAGGGGGAGATTGTTGGATATTGTTGATATGTGATTGTTATTGATGTCAAAACTATTGACATTAATGTATTTAAGGCTGTATATGTCGAGGATATTGAGAAAATTATGATAAAATACGTTGCAAGTTGTCAGTGATGTAGTGAAGTTTACTATGGCCACCATACTAATGGATAGCTCTATCTATTGATGATAAGAGGTTGTAGATTAAAGAGTTTGTTGTCAAGTACATCTATTTTATCCACATGAAGTTTTAGAGGTTTGCATGAAGATTTGATTGAGTTATGAGTATCTGTGTTTTGATAGTTGTTCTATTGCTTCATTTGGTATTCCTGAAAGAAGATAATGTGATTCTAGTAATTTGAGTTGTTGCGGATGCTTCTGTAGTGATTCATAATGCTTGCGGATGTTTCTAGATCATGCTCTATATGTGTTGTTGATTCGCATTGATCGTTGTGCTCGCAATTAGTGATTTTCTTTTGTGTGTTCATTTTTTTTCATGATCATGGCCAATAGGGTGATTGTAGCATGTTACACGGATCTTCAATCTCCCCCTGAATGATCAATAAAGGTGAGTCCCAACTGATTTCTCAAGGCCACAAAACTTGGTGTAGTAAGATTCTTGGTAAAAATATCAACAACTTGCTTAGATGTAGGATAAAACTGCAACTCCACTTGCCCATCTTGAACCAAGTCACGGATGTAATTGAAGATATGAATGAATCAATGGATTTTTTAGTTTTTAGTTTTTTTTTTTTAACACAACTTTTATAGCAGCAGTTTGCATACTACGCATATTTCATAGGATTAGCTTTAGTTTTTTTGTTTTCTTTGCTTTAAATCTTGTTCGATGCTTTGGCATCTTTCCCTTTGGTAGCTTTGTTTTTTTTTCAGCTTTTCCTATCTTTAGTTTCGTCACAGCTTGAAACCTCTTTATATAAGAGATGATTGTAATAGATTTACATATAGTTTTTGAATAATAGACAATTAATTCCAGTGTTGCTATTTGCTCAGTATTTTGAGCAGATCCATTGTTTTTGTTTTTTTTTAATGAATACATTTATTCTCTTTCAGTATGATAATTCTAGTTTAGTGTAAGAGTAATAAATTTCAATCTTTCATTTGGTATCAGAGCAGGTTGTAGAATTTTCTGATTGTGCAAGTAGTAAGGTTAGAGAAGCAGTTATCTCCAAATGGCCAATAGCAATAGTTTACCATTTCAGCTTCCATTGTTTTCTGGAGACAACTATGATTATTGGAGTATCAAAATGAAGACCCTACTATTATCCCAAGAACTTTGGGAATTAGTGGAAGTAGGATACCCAGAACCTATAGATCAGACTACATTAAATGCCTTGACACAACAACAACACAATCAACTGAAAGAAGACAAAAAGAAGGATAACAAAGCTCTTTTCACCATTCAATCTGCATTGGATGCAATTTTCCCTCGAATTGCTAGTATGACAAAATCAAAGGATGCATGGGAGGCTTTACAAATTGCATATCAAGGTACAGACAAAATTAGATTGGTAAGACTTCAAACTTTTTGAAGAGAATATGCAAATTTAATGATGAAGGAAGCTGAGTCTATTCATGAATTTATTACTAGGGCTCAAGGTGTTGTGAATCAGCTTAGGATTCAAAGGGAAACAATAACTGAACAAACAATTGTAAAAAAAATTCTAAGATCTCTTCCTCCTAAATTTGATCCAGTGGTGATAGCCATTGAAGAAAGTAAAGATTTAACTACTTTCAAAGTTGCAGAGTTGACAGGTTCTTTGCAACCTCATGAAGAGAGTATGCAACGTTCTACGAAAAGTTTGGTGCAAGCTTTCCAGTCTTCTGTAAAACTTGAAGAAAAGTCTCCTTCCTCTCACAACACTAAATCTCAAGGTGAATCTTTTTCTAATAATAGAGGATGAGGTAGAGGATGAGGAAGAGGAAATAATAGAGGATGAGGATGAAGTTTTGTAGATTAGAGGAGTATCTAGTGCCGATATTGTGAAAGGTATGGTCATTATGAATCTAAGTGCAGAAAGAAGAAATCTGACTTGAATAAGTCAAGAGCCAATTATATAGAAGAGTCTTCTGCAAATACAAAACATTCCACATTCTTCACATGCAATTTGGCAAAAGAACACCAAGAGGATGTTTGGTTCTTGGACAGCGGCTGCTCCAATCACATGACTGGTAAATTTGATCTCTTTGTCAAGTTAGATGATTCAATACGGAGTCAAGTTAGATTTGGAGATGATAAGGAGGTTGATGTAATGGGAAAAAGGTACCCTTAAAGTCAGGACTAAGCAAGGAGAAACTACTCATATTCATGATACTTTGTTTGTGCCAAAGTTACAACATAATCTTTCATAAATCCCCTCCATGAACTTTTTCAGTTTTGTAACTACTTTAAAACCGGTTACATTCCTATTTCAAAACCTCTTTCCTTCCGATTGGAATCTCAAGAGTTTCTATTCCTAATGAAAATATTACTCAAAAGACATAAAAACTTCAAATTTCTTGAGAAAAACATCGGGCGGATTCCTTTATTTCCCTGATGAACAGCTGAAGCATTACAGACTCTACATTCAAATGCAAACGAAGTACTTAACTACAGTATCTTCCTTCCCTTGAAGTATTTGTATTTCTTAGGTATCCTGCCGATGATATATGAAAAATATTCGTTGATTCTCAAGTAAAGCTTTGTTAGTTGCTTCAGGGCAATAGTTGCGCATCTGTCCACATGGTCTTCGTACTCGTATAAGGCAGGAACTATGAGGAAAGTGACAGGACAGTATATCCTGATTGCTCAAACAATATCCAGGCTGCCGCTGTGTCCATAATAATGCCTATCGATACATTGCTTCGCCTCCATAGCATCACATCCGCCACTATTCCTTCACCCAGAACATCATGAATACTTGGTCTGTTGAAGAGCCGAGCAAAATCCTTTGAAATCTGGATCTATCACTAAGTTGCTCAGAATCTAATCAGATTAGTTCCCCAATCTTATATGCGAATAAAATGGAAAATAGGATGAATCTCCCGTAAGGATCAACGCATTGTGATCAAGTGGGTAACTTGGGATGTATACATTATGTTCTATTCTTGAATGAAAAACAATTTTTGCTCATAGATCAATTCAAAACTGCAAATGTCTGACTTCGAACTTTGTGGATTTTATCCTTTTCAACAGTGAAGACTTTCGGTTTGCTTTACTTTCCGCCATCCCTGCTACATTAATTGAATCGGGCTTTATGCCTGCCAATCACTTTTTGCTCGAAAGTTTCTAGAGCCTTTTCAACATGTCCGTTTCGTGCACAATTCTGGAACCATCGCATTCGGTGAAATTGACATCTCTTATGTGGCATTCTGGCAGGCAATTTAATTCATCTCTTTATACTCCCACGGACGGTACATTTGAAATGACTTAATGCTTCGCTCATATGGCGTCGGTTTTTTTTTAGTGGTTGTCTCAACCAATTCGGGGCCCGATGGGGGTTCGAGAACCTCATCGGGACCGATGAGGTTTCAAGAACCTTATATAAAAATTCCGCCAACTGCCTTTTATTTTTAACAAGTTTTCAATTGCTCTTAAGTTTGTATGGCAGTGCCGATCGTTGGCGTCATGCACATTTCCTTGTCGTAGGATAGAATTAAATCCTGCGAACAGGTCCTCGCTTAAATTTGTCAACTTTTGAAACTTTGCTTATCAGCAACTATCGACCGATCAAGAATAATTATATTCTATGTAAACTCATTTGCCTTTCCAGAATCCTTCTTGTCCTCGTAATATAGAAGTTGTCTGGTTTCTAAATCAACAGCCAACAACAGCTTATTATTTCCTAGCCGATTTTGATGTGTAACAGAAGAAGGTTTAGTGCGTTTAATCGCCATAGTCATCACAGCAAGTTTGTCCTTTTTCTTCTTAGGCGATGAAGTCTATCATCTGGAACCATATATCTCCCAACGATTTGCAATGGATCACCAGGAACAGACACCACTTGATTCAGTGCTGCAATAAATTTCCCTTCACAGATTTAGCTCCACAAAAGATTCATTTAGAACCATCGAATTCTCTTCTGAAATTACAATCAAAAGTAAACACAGATGGGTTTGGGTTCACTCAATGCGTCGGACATTAATGCCATGACTTGCCACTCATCCTCACTGAAATAATCATGAACCAGATGAGTTTTAGCTTCTTCAGGAGTCCACCCAGAAGTCTCTCGAGAGATGAAAGAATTTGCATAAGCAAAGTCTCGATATAACTGATATGAGTAGTAACTGTCAGATGCCACAAATATAACCCGTATACATGTGTCATTAAGTCCAAGGGCAACTAATCTCAATAACAAACTGTCATGGTACATAGTTGTATCAACAATCGGATCAGCTGAGGGGTCTGAATGCTTTGCGAAGCATATCAAAGTTGTTTATGACCAACTTTGGCTTAACATTGTTAATATTAAAATAAGCAAAGAAACATAATACAAAACATACAAAATTAAATACCATGATACAAGAGACACAAATTTTATAGTGGTTTAGCAATTGCCTACATCTACTATCAAAGTAGGGGAAACTCTTTTTTAATTCTGAAATTACAATACAATAATATTCAAGCAGCAGCAGCAGTATTTATAAAATGGTCTCCACTTCAATAAATGGAAAAATCAGTCTGTGAGAGAAACTTGCCAATTTAGACAAAAATGCATCCTTATCCAATTTGTTTGAGAAATTTGCCAATTTGGGCTTCACCAAACCCAACAATCTCCCATTTGAAGACCAAATTGCTGCTTAGAGATCTCCCCCATTGCAGGCATTTACATCAGCCACAATGAAGATTTGAACTTCGCCAAATTTTGTTCACAAATGCTGCGAATCAATCTTCTCCAGACCAAGTCCAAAAGAACAAAATTTAACACAATCTTGTCAAACACTTGCTCTCCCCTTATTTTCGTCTGCCTCGCAGCATCATCCTACAAATTGATATACTATAGAGGCACCCCATCTGTCCTTTCTTTCACACCGAGAGATCTGTCAAAATCCAGCCCCTGTTGATAAACAAAGTCAATATTCGGGTCTAGCTTAGGCTGTGGCTCCTTCAACGCACCTTCCTTCTCCAAGGTCACACCTTCGACAACATCCAAGACACCGTCTGTAGCAACCTCCAACACTACTGAAGCCAAACCCTGCGTGCTCTTAAATGGTCTAAACATCATCTTATACTTAATATTATACCTAGACACTTCTTCCGGCATTAAACAACACCACCAAATTACAACAATCCAATCATAGGAACCTTGGCACCCGTTTAACTCCAGCCTTTCCCCGTTGCTCTCTGCATTGGTAGGCATAGGCTTCTGCTTCGGCGCAACTTTCTCAACATCACTTGATTTCTGCTGTGCATGCTAAAGAACATTTGCAGTGTCAAAATCTTTATCAGTGGAACTAGAGGCAAATTTGCAATTGTCGTCATTCTCATCCTTGCCGAGTTCCACCGCTAGACTAGCAGAAGAAGCTATGATTCTTACTGAAACGTTAGAACTTTCCTTATAGAGTCTGTGAGGAGTATTATCTCTACCAAGAGCAGACGGATAAGCATCCTCCTCCTCAAAGTCCTTGTTGTCGTCCTCGTCATTATCTCTGGTTTCTGATGCTCGACAAGCTTTGTTTGCTACAGAAGGAGTTCCCACAATCTGCGAGCCATCAATAACGACATTTTTAACCGTTTGCCCCAAAAAAGCCTCAGATTGCGGCTCCTTCAACACCATTGGGTTCTTGGCAGCCTCCACCCGTTTACTCAAATCTCCGCGTACATCCTTATAAACAACCATAAAATTATTAACCTCCCTTGTAATACCCTACATTGGACTTTCTGGGCTTTCACTGGAACCTCTTCCCCCACAAGCACTCAACATGGCTGGTGCCGTAAACGTTGTCTTTTCAGAATTTTTATTCCAGCCTTGCCTTCCGCAGATTTTGCCATATCTTGCAGGCACAGAAAGGCCTAGGAGAACCTTCTCCAGCCTCGAAAGCTCTTCTTGCCCTTGGAATATTTCTTTAGGAGGCGTCTCGAAAAATGGTGTGCTCGTTGTCAGGGGGCTAGCTTTTTGCGCTAAACAACACACTTTCCTAACCTTCCTGCGGCACCGTTTTCTACCACTGGGGCAGATCCGGATTACGCCTGCCTTAAAACACCGAGCTCTTTCTTTTCTTGCAACGGAATGTAATCTCGGTTCTTGTGGGGGAGCGCCCACTCGAACCGGCGGTACTCACGAACCCTCAGCCGGGCGGCTGTTGATCCGAATGTAGGGTAATAACAAGCTTTATTGTCTTAAAGAAGCCTCTGGCTCAATTACAATAAAAGAGAGTCTTTCTTACTCTCACAAGACTAGTTACAAACAATGAGACCCTGTCTCACTGCACAGCTACCCCTAGAATCACGGCACTCTTCAGGCTCTGTTTGACCCCTTCACGTGACCTCTGACTCCTGCTCTACTTCTGACTAGAACTGTTGTTGTTGTTGATGACCTCTGTTGATCTTCAAGTAGGAACGTCGCGTTCTCCCAATCGAGCTACATGACGAATTACCCTGTCCACAGTCTGGTCCCCCTTGTAGGGACGAGGCTGACCTCAACGCGGCGCTTGCTTTGCACTTTTTGGAACTCTCTGCACTGGGAGCATTCAATGCAGTATGAACCTTCGCTTTGAGGGCTTGTTGGCAATTTTAGCTGGGTGTAGTGTTTCAACTACTTCGAGGATGCATGCTCCCCTATATAAGCTATTAGTACGAATCCCTGACCACCATAGGATGACACCGAGGAATGGCCAAGGGCCCCAATTTCCTCCTTCACGGCATTCTATCCCAGGGCCCTGATCCGCTGAACCCCAGCTCCCCAATTTGTGTCCTTCTCTGAACTATCTGAGTTGCGACCTCCGATGAGTCCACTTCGGACTGCGTCCACCCCCCAGGGTGTCCGGCTTAACTCGAACTCCATGTAGAATCCGACTTGCGCTCCAACGGTTGAGTTCCACTCCTCAGCGCGTTCACCTTATTGGAACACTGGTGCGAGTCCCAGGATAGGACTGCACTCGGCCGCGAGGGAGATTTCCCTGCGTCCCTGATGTTGGACTCTCAAACCCCTGACATTCTCCCCCACTTAAAAATAGGCGACGTCCCTGACGCCTGCACACAAATCACCTTGATGGACTGGTGCGAAGAATGCGCCCGACTTTCTTTCGGGGCTTAGAGTTGAACCTGGGAGTCCCTTTGGAGGAACTCCAGGATCTGGTCTTCAAACTTCCACAGGCTTTCTGCTTTTTCCCATGTTGCTTCATCCCTGGGTTGGCCCTGCCAATGTACCAAGAACTCACGCCACCTGTAGTTGCCGAATCTACGCTCCTTCACTGCAAGCACTTCCTGTATCTGCACGTTGGGTTTGTCCAACACATTCGCTGGCCCTCTGTTAGGAATACTTCTGCTTGGGTCCTCTGCGTCATAATGCATTGGACGGAGCTGACTCACATGGAATACGTTGTGTACACGCATGTGATTTGGAAGTTTCAGCTTGTAGGCCACTTTGCCTACCTTCTCCACAATCTCGTAAGGCCCTTCGAACCTTCTTATGAGAGCATGGCTCAAGCCCCTCGGTGGCTTGAACTGAATCAAATCCAATTTTAGGAGCACCTTGTCTCCCACTTTGAAGTCCACGGCCCTTCTGTTGACGTCCGCGTACTCCTTCATTCTTTCTGCAGCCTTAACCATGTGATGGCGAGCCAAGTCGACTCTATCTTGCCAATCCTTTAGATGATCTACTGCTGTGGGGCATGGCCCTCTATATCCACTTAGTATGGTATGCGGGGTCAAGGGTTGTTGTCCAGTTGCCAAGTGAAACGGCGAGTACTGGCTTGACCTCGATTTCTGTAGGTTGTAGCAGAACTGTGCGGAATCCAAAAGCTTCGGCCAATTTGACTGGTCCGACCACACAAAGTGCCTCAGGTAATCCTCCAACACTGCATTGATCCGCTCGGTCTGACCGTCGGTCTCCGGGTGATGGCTTGTGGACATGAGGAGCTTCGTTCCCATGAGCTTAAACAGTTCTGTCCAAAAATTTGATGTGAAGCGGGCGTCCCTATCACTAATGATACTTAGTGGGACACCCCAATACTTGACCACGTTCCGATAGAAATAGTCGGCGGCAACCTCCGCTGTGCACGGTGTCTGACACGGCACAAAGATCCCATACTTCGAGAATCTATCGACTACTACCATTATGCTTGAATAACCATCGACATTGGGTAGGCCTATTATGAAGTCCATTGATATACTGGCCCAAGGTCGAATCGGAACTGGTAAGGGTTGCAACAAGCCCGCGGGAGCCTGCGTTACAACCTTGTCCTGCTGACAAATGAGGCAACTTCGGACATAGTCATCTACATCCTTCCGCATCATCGGCCAGAAGAACCCTCTTTCCAAGAGCGCAAGAGTCCTCTTTTGTCCAGGGTGCCCTGCCCACAATGTGTCATGGCACTCGTACATCAGGTCTCTTCTTAAACTCTTGAACCTGGGAACATAGACTCTGTTCTGCGTAAACATCATGATTCCATTCTGCTCACTGAACTTCCTAGTCTTCCCTTCTTTACACTGCTTCCACAGAGCTGCAGCTTGAAGATCTTCCACCAAGCCCTGCTTGATGTTCTCAACCATTTCTGATGAGAGAGTCACCTGACTTGCATTGCACTCATCACTTTCTGACTCAACCTCCACTGCCATTAACTGTGCTTTTCTGCTCAGTGCATCCGCCACAACATTCTACTTCCCAGGGTTGTATTGGATTTCATAGTCGAACTCTGCTAGAAACTCTTGCCATCTAGCCTGCTTTGGTGTGAGTTTCGCTTGTGTCTTGAAATATGTTGAACTGATGTTGTCTGTCTTGACAATGATCGGTGCGCCCAGTAGGTAGTGCCTCCACGTTCGAAGACAATGTATGATCCCTGTCATCTCTTTTTCATGGGCGGGATAGATTCTTTCTCTATCCTTCAACTTTCTCGACTCGAAAGCCACTGGATGTCCTTCTTGCATAAGAACGCCCCCAACTGCAAAGTCCGATGCATCACTCTGCACCTCAAAAGGCTTACTGAAGTCAGGTAGAGCAAGCACTGGTTCCGTGGTGAGCTTCTCCTTGAGTAACTCGAACGCTGACCTGCACTTATCTGACCAGTTCCATTTTCTGTCTTTCTTCAGGAGATCCGTCAAAGGGGCGGCTATCTTAGAATAACCCGCCACGAACTTCCTGTAGTAGTTTGTCAGACCCAAAAACTGCCTCACTTCGTGAATATTCTGAAGCGGCTCCCAATCCCTGATTGCTTGGAGCTTTTCTGGATCCGGCCTGATCAAACCTTTGCCCACGATATGACCAAGGAAGTGAACTTCCTCTTGGGCGAAAACACATTTTTCCTTTTTTACGAAGAGTTGGTGCTCCCGGAGCAACTCAAACACCTCCGCCAGGTGAACCTTATGTTCCTCCATGGTCTTACTGTATATCAGGATATCATCAAGATACACCACCACTGACTTATCTAAAAGTGGACGGAACACGTCATTCATAAGTGTGCAAAAAGTCGCCGGAGCGTTGCACAGCCCGAAAGGCATGACCATAAATTCGTATGACCCATATCGAGTCACACAATTCACCTTTTCTTCATCCCCTGCAGCAATTCTGACCTGATAGTAGCCCTGCTTCAAATCTAACTTTGTGAAGACCTTCGCCCCTGCTAGGCGATCGAAACAGTCTGCTATGAGTGGTAGGGGATATTTGTTTTTGATGGTTAGCTTATTGAGTGCCCAGAAGTCTACGCATAGCCTCAGTGTTCCGTCTTTCTTCTTTTGGAACAAAACTGGCGCTCCATATGGTGAACGAGACGGCTTCATGTATCCCGCCTCTAACAGCTCTTCTAGCTGCCTCTTAAGCTCAACCATCTCAGGGCCAGACAACCGATATGGTGCCTGGGCAGGAGGCCTCGCTCCTGGCTGCAGTTCAATACGATGGTCCACCGCTCTTCTCGGTGGAAGTTCTGTCGGCAGCTTCTCTGGCATTCTGTCCTCGAACTCTAATATGATTTCGTCGACTTCTGGCGGAACGGGTGCCTCAGTGACACCATCCAATTCATCCCACCCTCCAAGCAAGGCAACCAAGAACATTGGTTCTTTGTTGTTCTTCTTTGCTGACTTCTTCATGCTCAGAGCCGAAACCACCTGGTTCTTCCCACTCTGTCTCCTTTCTGTCGTCTTTACCAGACTCGTCTGAGCTGGGTCCATAAACATGAGACTCTCCAAATGAGGGATTACTGCCACTCTTCTGAGCCTTAAGAACTCCTGGCCTAAGATCATCTCAAAGTCTTCCATCTCTATGGCCATCAGGTCCATCTTGCTGTGCCAACTCCCAACTGCTATGGGTACATCCTGGATAGTACCACTGATCTTCTGTTCAGGTGAGGAGACGGCCTTGAAGGTACTCGTGCCTGCTTGCACCTTGAGTCCCATTCCTTTGGCTTTCTTAGCCGATATGTAGTTGTGGGTGGCCCCTGAGTCCACCAATGCAACGATGCCTTTTCCATTTACACGCGCATCCACGAAGCACAACTTATGCTTGTCTTCTGGTTGGGCCGCTGTGGCCTTCGGCTGAGCTGAAGTCGACGCATTGAGTGCGTGCAATTGAACAACTCCCAACTTTGTCGCTGATCCATCCTGCTCTGCGGAACCTTCTGCAGCGTTGATTCTCTGCCTTTCCGGACATTCTCTAGCCCAATGGTTCCCTTTGTTGCAGATGAAGCATAGACCAGGTGTCTTGGTTGTGTTCTTTGATCCACCTCCAGACCCTTTTGCCGAATTGGGACCCGGCCCCTTTTTCTGATTTCCACTGGCCTTTGTTGAAGTACTCTGTCCTGTCTTCGCTAGGTCCTTGCTGTCCTTCGACACCGACGGAGTCTTCTTTTTGAATTTTTGTTGGCCACCCGATTCTTTGTTCGACTCCCTACTGTAGTCGGACAATCGGTCTGCTGCGGCGACGGCAGCATTAAGGGTCGTCACATTAGAACGCCGGAGCTCGGTTTGAGCCCACTGTGGTAGACCTCTCATAAACTGAAATAGCTGATCTTGCTCCGACATATCTTGTATCTCGAGCATCAGGCTGGTAAATGCCTTAATGTAGTCCCGCATCTTACCGGCATATTTCAGGTCCATGAGCTGCATTCGGGCAGTCCAAGATGAGTTCTC